>JAVKLA010000081.1:37407110-37438037 GCA_034782735.1 Sagittarius serpentarius
CCCGCGCGCCCCCCACCCCGGGCCCGGGCGGGGCGGCGGGGGGGGGGGGAACCCGGGGCCTGTTGGGCTCTTCTCCGCACGCTCTGGGCCCCCGGCTGGAGAGCCTAAAACAAAGGGGAAGTGCTGGCTCTCCCCGCCCTGGCTGCTGCCGTGTGGTGCCGGGGGACTCGGTGAGGGAGGCGGGGGGGAAGAGGCAGCCCTGGCCGCACAGGTCCCCGATCTCCTCCCCCCCCTTTTTTCTTTCTTTTTCTTTTTTTTTTTTTCTTTTTCTTTTTCCCTTCCCGACACCGTCCCCTAAAACCGGGGGAAGGGTAACTACCGCCCGGAGGGGAGGGAGCGAGGAGAGGAGCTGAGGAATGTGCGCTGGGGGAAGGCGGCAGGGAGGAGGGGAAAGGCTGGCTGGCGGGCGGGGGGTGGGGTGGGTGTCCTGTGCGGCCCCCCCGGGGCAGCGCTCCCGGGCCCGGCCGGAGGGCCCCGGGGGTGGGTGGGGGGGTGGGTGGGAACGGCTGGGAGGGTGTTTGGTGTCGAGATTTGGCTGTTCTGGAAGCTGCTTGAACTTGAATGACTAAGACGGAGCGGGGGGGGGGCTGGCTGAGCTCTTTCTTCAGCTCCAGCTCTACCCCACCCCAAACTGGCCACAAACTAATTGCGATTTTCCTATATTGTGAAGGAAGCGAGCAAATTCTCCCTTCAGCTGTCCTTACCTTTTAAAGAAACTAACTTGAAAGACTCCTACGTGTGACTTTAGTGAGGGGAAAAGAAAGAGGAAAAAAAAAAATAATTACGAAATTGCCTCTTCTACCGATCGTCCCCTGCCGCCCCCAGCCCCGCACCCCGCTCCTGCCTCGGAAGGGTGACACCCCCCCCGCCTTTTTCCCCCCCCTAAATAAGGTTGTGTTTTTACAAATAAATAATCGCATTTTAGAAAGGGGGGGAGGTGTAAGGTACACGTCCTGAACTTCACGCGTCCCACATGTCTTCCCACTACAGTAGCAGACCCACTCCCTTAAAAATAAGGCGATACACTTAGTATTTTAAATTTGCTTTATGCTTGGGTTCACAGGTTTGCTTTTCTTGTTAAAAGCATTTCCTTTCTTACAACCTTAAACCTAGGCTTTCTGGAGAGTTGGAGAGACCTGTTTGTTTAATGGTATTTGGTAGCTTTGTAGAATACGATAAAACCGTAAATTAATTATGCGTTTCAACTTGTTGGGATTCTTGGCGTGAAATACTGAATTTTGAGATTTCGAGTTTAGGATTCTTGTTTGCGGACGTATTCTTCCTCTTCGCTAAAAGAAGTTTGGGAAGTTGTTGACCTCGGAAGATGAAAGAGCTGGTTATATTTGGTAGAACAACTCCCCGCCCTCTCCCAAGACTGTAAAAATGAGATAGTGACTGTAGTACAACAAAAAATAGCATATCGAGAAAATGCTGCCCTCTGAAATAAAAGATAGGAGTTAAAAAAAAAAAGTCAAGAATACTGAAAGATGGACTGTGGGAAGAGATATAATGGGAGATTCTATTTTTATTTTCAAGACTCTTGTGAAGTTTGAATTTAAATTGGAGCAAATACGGATGTGAAAAGTAAAACTATTTAAAACTGATGTTCTTGGTCGCCGCAGCAAACCACCTCTTCAGAATAGTTAGATTTACAATAAACATCAAGAAGAAACTTGACTGAGAAGACTCCTTTTTAGCACAGATGAGCCTTCCAGAGGCTTGATACTGGATTTTTAAATTCCTGAATCTCTTCATCTTAATGTATTTGGCCAGAGGAGGCCCAACCCCCCCCTTTTTTTTTTGTCAGCGAACAAAAGAAAGAGAAATGTTTTCCTATACGAAATGGACACTGAAAAAGGAATGTCTGAAATCCTTACGTCTTTTGATATATTTTTAAATCTTGGAAGCTCTGGAAATCTGTTTTGTGAAGTACTGGAGTTCCAATATGAGGGCTGTGGGGACTCTTGCTGAAAAAGTTTCAGGATTGTGTTGGAGCTATTCTTCACACTCTTCTTTGAAAGAAAAATAAATAAAACACAATCTGTGTTTCTAAAGGTTTCTAAATAGTCTCGGGAAGAAGTCTGCTATCCCTTTAAGCTTTTCTGCTTTTCCTGTTTACGTTGGCAGTTGGGTGGAAGTATTGTGGAGGCAGAAAACTTTTTGGAATGTTGAAAAAAAAATGTTTCATGCAAATCTAGTGAATTGCTTCAAGACTTCAAAATTTGAACACTAAGGGGCGCCAGTTATTTTTTTTCTGAGGCGTGAGACTGGCCTCAACACCATTACTGACTTCAGTCGTGAGATTAACAAATCTGTTAGAAGATACCAAAGAATGACAAAATACTTGTGGATTTATGCAGGTATCTATATTTGCATGGACCTACATATATTGTATGTTTACACACAGTATTACGTAGGTGGAAGAGTCAACAGCAACGAACAGTTGAGAAGTTGGAACAACTTGTACTGTAAAACATCTACGCTGGTTACCAAAGTGGCACCGTGTTAAGTATCTTGAATTATATGCTACGCTGACATCCTCTAGAAGGGTTTACCAATAGCAAACTATAAGTTTGCTAGAAAGGTCTGTAAGATTTAGAACACTTACTTAAAAGTATAATATTTAATAGTTTCATCAGTTGTTTCATGGCACCTGTGAGAATACCAAATATTAGGGGCAGGTGTGTGTATATAGATTTATATATAATCTAAAAATAAAGTTACAGGGTTCACGTTCCCTCTTTTGTCGTCCCGTCCCCCCCCACCCCCACCCTGTGGTTTGCTGCTTCTAGTTTATTGTTTTGTGCTTCAGGTAGGTGGTTGGGATTTTTTAGTTACTAGACAACCATTTTCCTGAAGGTTTTGTTTATGCTTGAGAAGAATAATATTATGATCAGCCTTTGTCTTTTTTTTTTGTGCTGATCATATTGAAGAAATAAAGTCACATCCCTAAGAATTCAAACAAATAAGACATGGGGTTGCTTTCTCTACTGGAATGCTAGGGGTTTTTTTTATTTATTTGTTTTACATGCCCATATTTAAAAACAAAGCTCAAATGGGTGTGTGTTGTGATTACTTCTTGTAATGGTATGCAAGCGATAGAAATGGATCTGTCGGTTTAGATGAACAGTACATCTAATCTGGTTAGGTTTCAGAATGTACATCTACTTCTTTTTGGCCTGTTTCTGTGCTGTGTGTGTTATCCAAAACACATTTTCCTTTCTGAACTCTATCCTAGTGTTTGATCTTTGAAAATTTTAGTGCTTAAATTAGTAGATGGCCTCTGCCTTATGGCATTTGGTTTTGAAGACCAGCTTAAATGTGAGAGGTATATGGAGGAAACTTTTTTTTTTGTTAAAGAACTACTTTATAATAAGATATGAAAGTCTCAGTTTTGTTTAGGTTGCAGATGTTTTTGCATATGTGTGCTTTCAACTTCATATGTGTAAATAAGGCTTTTGTGGATTAGCAAGGATGTTTAAAGTGCACATCATAATAACTAGGAAGCTGGATTGTTTTTATCAGACTAGTGCAAACCTGTGGGAAGAGAGGGCTCTTCCTGAATGTGGAATAGACTGTATTTCCTGTAATTGTTTGCACCATCAAATGTGACCTGATTTTTTTTTTTCTTCTTCTCTTCAGCTTCTCAGATACTAACTTTTATGATTCTAACCTAGACTGTTTTTTCTTCTGACAACTCGTATATTTTAAGTGTCCCCTTTGTGGAAAATGAATAAAGTTGTACCTTTTTTTCTTGCACTTTTTTTTTTTTTAAATAAATTGAACGTTTCAGACTCTGCAGTTGCACTCTGACCTATTGAAATTAATGAGCTACTTTGGTTTTATTCTTTCAGCAGGTTGTGAACAAACATGTCTAAACTATTAACTGAGACCTGACTAGTGTAATTTTTATATTTGCATTTTGTTTTCTTGAACCTGTAATCGGTCAGAACATTGTACATGGTCAGAATGTACACAGATTAAACCTGTGGTCTGAACTTTTTTTAAAAAGGTATTGACGCAGACTTTATCAGGAATTAATTTTTCCTCTGTAAACTATACCTCAGACTTATGCCTTCCTGTCAAACTTGTGTTGAAGTTGACTTAAAAGCGCGTCTACATTTAAATGCAAATTAAGCCATGCATCTAGCTTTTGGAGAGAAATCTAATCATGTCAAATAGGCTGCTTCTTTCTGACTAGCAGTTGTAACAAAGGTAGTTGCAAAAACCTATAGGTAGGGATTAAGGAGGATAAATTTTTCTTGGATGTTGCTCTTCCTATTTACTGTGCTCACCGAGAAAAGTGCATGTGAACTTGCAGAGCCCAGTGCCCAAAACTGCAGTTTTTGTGTCAGTCTCATTGTCTTAACCAAAATGTCTGCATGAGTTAGGACTGAAGAACTGTGTTCTGGTGTTGTAAATAAGTTCTCCCCGAGAAGTTATCCAGTTGCTTTTGTACATGACCTTACTGTTTGTGATTATGTAAATGTAGCCTGTGCTTAGCTAGGCTTTTGCTGACTTGTCAGATTTGATGAAGGGGCATTGGCCACATTAGCATGTCTGTTTTTCAGTTGTATCAGATCTTGCAGTAAAACCCCATTATTTCATTACAAACCAAGGCTCTTAATGCAGAGTTGAGATAAATATTCTTTAGGATAAAGGCCTTATGATAGGTGTTAGCCCAGAGAGTCTCAGACTAAGTTTTAAACTTTGAGTTGTAATGTTAAAATTGTACAAAACAGCATGCAACATGAGCCTTGAGTATTGCTTGCGTGCTGTTTATCGATAGTGCTTTTTTGAATCTGGTTCTTTACTCATCTCTAAATCTTAAGGTAATGGTCTGAGGCACTTTCCTGATTTATAATTGTCTCATAATAATGAGGTTGTAAAGCTTCTAGAACTTGTGTGTTCAAAAACTTCGTAAGAGCTGCTCTGAGTTGTGGGTTGTTTTTTTTTTTTTTTTTAATTCTTTGGCAGCCTCTTATAACATCAAAACAAAAGCTCCATTGCACTTAAGAAAAAGTGTATTGTTTTGGTTTTTTTTTTTAGCTTGGGAAAAAAAATACTCAAAAATTCCCCCCCGTGCAACAGTTCGGGGTTTTTTTTTAAAAAGAAGCTATTTTTGGAGTTGTATCCGCAACATTTATAGGATTGCAGTCACCTGCCATGTTACTTAAAAGATGGGTGTTGTTTTGACTAATAAGTTTTAAGTTAGTAAAGCGGTTATTTAAAACTCATGTTTTGAAAGCAGTTTGTTCACTGTTGCTTACCAATAATTGATTATTAAAATCTGTCATCAGAGGGTTTTTAATAGTAACCGTAGTAGTTTTAGTTCTGTACAAGAGCTGCTGACTTAACTTGTCTTTAAATTGGGAGAGACCTCTTTGAATTTTTTATCATTTTTGTTTAGTGTTAACTTGTTCCTTAAGGTTGGAATTGAGTTGTATTTTCCTCATCTGAGATTGTGCGCAATAGTTTCCAAAGTAACTAGTGTCACATAAAAATCTCCTGCTATGCTTAGAAACAACTGACCAAGTGCTGATTAGATTAGGGAGTGGCACGCGATGCTTTCATAACGCACAAAGGAAAAACTGAAGGTGTGTTGGTTAATGTTATAGTAAACTGGAAAAAAAAAAAAACCCAACCAACCAACCACCACCACTACCAGAGAAACACTTAATAGATTTTAAGAGAGCACTTAGGAATGTCTTGGTTACGAAAATGAAGTTTACATGCGTCAGAAGAGAAGAAGTCAAGTCAGAAAAACGTTGCTGGTGTTGGATGAGCGCTGTGTGCGTGAAGAGAAGGCTGGACATGAATGGTTGCTTTTGTAGTTCATAATTTTTTTGATGGTTATCTGTTTCAGTCCTTCTTACATTAAAACTTTCTTCCTCTTGAGTACATTAAACAATGCCAAATCAGGAATCGGATACTTAGAATGATTTGAATTGTGTAGGCTTCCGTAGAAAAGCAGGTACATTTGAATTGTCTTTAATTACTGTCTGTAACCTTAAAACGCTCTCCTTTTTGGAGACTGCATACTGATGCAGATATCCTATTAATTAGATGTGTTATTAGATGCTGATCTGGTATATATTCCGTGGCTGACAGGGTAGATCTGTGTTAACGTTAATTACCAGACCATCCTGACAGCTCGGGCTGATTGAAGTACAGCGGGAGCCTGCCGTGGAGACCGATGGTTTATATTCGACTGCTTATATGGAATGTTGGGGGGTGGGAGAGGGGGGAGATGGGGGAAATGCCTTGCCAGGAAAGCTGTGAAGTAATGAAATGCCCTCACTCACTGACCCTTGTCTTTATTGAAACATAACTCACAACTCATTCAGGCTGTGTGAATTTTTCTGTATTGATTTTAATCAAAATGCATACTATGAAAATCTTCTGTTGATTTTGACATTTGATTGGAATTTAATAACCCAGTGCTAAGAAAACTAGCAGGAACAGTAAAACTGCTGGCGTTTTTAATCTCATTATGCTTAATGCAATTGGTTAGGTCGGTAGAAGTACCATGTAAGATACGACTGCAGCTTTGTACCAGGAGGATCTAGGTCTGTGAAGAAGGATATTGGAGCTGCTGTTTGAATCCTGAAACAGATGATAGGTGTAGTGTTTATAATCTTGAATTAGATCCCTTTGCTCTGGTGAGACAGAGTTGTGTTGCTGGAAGTTAAGCAACATTACGTTTCTACTTTTGACTTGAGAAAATATCCCATGTTACCTTTTGCAGTGCAGTTAAAGTAATTTCTGGGTTTGGGTTTCTTTTGGTTGTTTTCCTTGGAATTGTTTAATAGAAGTGGAGTTAGCTTTTTAACAGCAGAGCTTAGATTGTTGAGACAATTTATGCTTGAATGAGCAGAGCAACCATGACAACTTTAAAGAGAAACAATATTGAGCTTCATTAGTAGAGCTGCCCCTCCACAGTGTTACTGCTGTTTCCTTTAGAAAGGTGTCTGTTGCAAGCCAGTTGGGTGTCTGAGAACAGCAACGAGAAGATGGTGCAAGTTAAAGTGCTTCTGCTCAGGCAGTTTTGTTACTTACTAAGCCTCTGTTGTCCAGGCCTGGTACTAGAACTTGCAGCTTTTTTGATAATCAGTTATTTTAGCAGGTGTTAGTGCTCGGAATGAGTGTGGTAATGCTAACAGGTTTGGTTTTTTTTTATTTTATTCTCATGGTTTAAAATACTGAGTAAAAATAAGAAAGATATTTTCAATTACTTTTCATTTGAGAATTGATTTTTGTACCTGGTGTCAAAATAGTAAGTTTTGCTTCTTAGTTCATTGCAAAAAATCAGTCTCTTGAAGGGAAATGGCAATAGGTGTCTATTAATGGGTTTTCTTTTAGCGTTTTTGGTGGTGTGTAGTGGATTGAATAGCACACTGGAAGTCAATTTTTTTGAGTCGGTTTCTGAAATATTTCTGACTGCTTTGCAGCTGCACCTGAATACTTGTACTTTACTCCATAGGGTAGTGGATTAGAGATCAGGGTGTACCACAGCAATGTTTCCGTACTTAGTAATGTCATTGCAGTGCTCCGGGAAGTACCTGGGCCGGAGGATCCTCAGGATCCCTGTTTTTAAAGGGGG
Organism: Sagittarius serpentarius; assembly: GCA_034782735.1. Classification (NCBI taxonomy): domain Eukaryota; kingdom Metazoa; phylum Chordata; class Aves; order Accipitriformes; family Sagittariidae; genus Sagittarius; species Sagittarius serpentarius. The sequence goes on from JAVKLA010000081.1 coordinate 37,414,714, forward strand.
ATGAACCATGAAGCAGTTTGTGTGATAACTGACTGACATCTGAGCATATTAATAATGGGGCAGTTAACACTTTTAGTGGTATATAACCTTCTTTATATGCTTCTTTAAGACTTGATTTGAAAAGGAAAAAAATCCCAGCATGACAAATGATTAAAATTTGTTACTTTGCTGGGAAGTTACGTAGTTCTGAGGGGTAATGCGTCAGAATGGCTGCTGATGTCAGAGCAGAGGCAGGGGGAGATAATACAGTATTTTGTACGCTTATCTGGTGGATCGTTTTCTGGCTTAAAAGGTCAGCTGATACTCTGGACTGGTCAGGGGGGCGGTTTTTTAGTTTGTTTTTGTGTGGTGCTGGCTTTCTTTTCAGTCAGATCAGAGCTGTGATCAGACTCACCACATGTGATCTTGGAGTGGTTGTGTTGGCACAATGACTGAGGTGGCTCCATACCGAAGATGTAGAGCAGAGCCTTGGGGAGAGAAGTACATTTGCTTAAAAATTTACTTAGAAGTCTGAAACTCAACAGATGAGTTGATGTCAGCTGATTGTGCATATGGTCCCTTCAAAATTTTAAGGGCACGACTATTTCCAGACTAGCTGACACTAGGTAGAAGCCATACTTTCCTGAATTCTTTAAATCCTTCGGCTGTTTAAATAGTGAACCTTATTGTTTTATCTAATTCAGATTAAAGAACTGTTTTAGAAATCTCTGTAACTATTACTTGGTCAAAATGTTCTGTCCTAACTGCAGTATATTCATTAGTGTCTAGGAGATGGAATATGCCCGAAATCTTAAAGTAAGCAACAGATCCATCTAGCACCAGTATTGATCAAAACTTGGTGTTCTGGTTCATATATTTAAATGGCAACTCAACTGAAAGATTCAGCTGATGTCGCATAATGCTTCCATTTATTTATCAGGCTTCGAAACAGTAGCAAATTGGTTAATGTTCATATTAATGCAGCTTAATTCAATAACCTGCAAATAATTATATCAAAAGTTAATGCATAACTTTCAATTCCTAGACACAGAGCAAGCCAAATCCACTGCTGTTTGCTGTGGAATATCTTTGGTTTCTTTGCAGGAATGGGGAGGAGGAGAACACAAGGGGAAATTCTCTGACCTGGTGCTGTTTGCTTTAGAACAGTGTTGCTCATCTGTGCGTACTGCTTTTAGTTCGTTTCAGTTTGTCTCATTTTGAAGGAGCATGAGCTCCACCCCTACATCAGAAATCGACATGGATGTTTTTTCAAAAAGTTGTCAAACTGTCATCATCTCCCCCTGACCCCGCTCCAAACTTCCAAACTAACTTTGCATAAATACTACATGTATAATCCATTGACAAGTGTGTTCTCTAACAGTTGGTTTGTGTGTTAAAGTTGAAGGTTAAAATGCTGTAATAGGCCCAGGTGTCATGTTTAAAGTATGGTGATTTTGCTGTGAAGGTTGTCTGTGCAGTGAGAAAATGGCGTGTGTTAGATGATGGTGGAGACAAGTTGTTGGTAGTTCTTTAATTACCTAAGTGTTGTATCATCTATAAAAATAAATACAGGCAGAGAGGCTCATATGCAGTCAGTTTATGAGGGGATTACTGCTTCTTTAAATCACTCGAGGCTCTTACGGAGATCTGATACTGCCTCTGAATCAACCTGAAGCAAGACTCCTTATATGGGTTCTTTGTTCCCACTTTTCACATAGTTCTGTCAACTTTGTGCTCAACTGGTAAATAGACTTGAACAAAATCTGGGCACAGGTGATACAGTAGGAATCAGAAATTAATTCTAACCAAGATTCTATCAGGAAGACTGATTATATGTGTATTAAAACATCTTGAGAGGGAGAATGATACTTCAGTATCTCTCTTTCACGTATAAAACTAGTGACTGCAATTGCTTTTGGAAGGGAAGTGTATTTAGCTGTTGTAATAACATGTTTACAGAGATTTGAGCCTCATTTGGAAATTTCTTGCAGTGTTTTTTGTGTTCATTCTCTGTGGGACTAACATAATCCTTTGGGGAAAAAATCTGGAGAAAACATTGTCTAAAGATCAAATCCATCTTGGAAGAAACTGAAAAAAAGTACAACTGGCTTTCTTGAGAAAAGCTTATTAAGCTTACGGACTTTAAAGAACTTTTTTTAGAGTCCTGTGGCATTTAAGAAATATACTGGTATTTTGAGGAGCAGGAGAGGAAAAACTTCCCTGTATCAACTTAGCATAGGGTTAATTGAGATAAAATTCTATCTGGATCAAAGTACTTCCAATTTCTAATAATTTGGGTGTAGCTTCCAGGAAAGCAAGGAATTGTGCAGAAGCTCTGTCTATAGGTGATGGGGTACATAAACCTAGTGCCTATTGATTTAGTAACTGTATTTTATTCATAACTATTCATGAGGAATCTTGTTGGTTCCAAATGGGAGGTTTAATGCATGCTGAGGGCACTTGGTAGTGCCGAGTTTTAATACTGTTAAGTGTCTTCAGAAAGGTATTCTTGCGTCAGCCTTGGATTAACATAGGATGAATAACAGAGCAATTCATCAACTAGGCAGCTCTGAAGAGTGTCAGCAAGAAAGCTGACGATGATGAATTGGAGAGAAATGGATGCCGTGGTAGATAGCCACTACAGCTAGCGCTGGAGTGTTGAGGGATGGCAGTTGGTATTTAGGTGTATGCTGGGTAATTAAGTGAGGAGGGACTGCACTCCTTTGCTTGGCCGAGTAGAAAAGAAACATGTCCCTTCTACAATTCAAGAAGGTTACTAAATTCAGCGGCTTAAAATGACAGATGGACAACTGGTTTGTGCTGTATTGAAAAAGATTTGCATCAATCTGTAGGACTGATAAATGTGAGTTACGTTTTGAAGGCAGACTCTTGACCTTCCCTTGATGTTTCAATCTCGGCAACCTTATTTGGCAGTAAAAGTTTGGATAAATTAACTTTGAGGCAGATTTAGTTTATTCTGAACTTAATTTTGCTTCAGGTTTTGCGCTAACCTTTCTTTAGCTCTCACAGCTCTCACTTATTTCCAGTGACTGGTTGCTTTCAGTTTTCAGTTTTACATTTCCTTCCCCCCCCCAGGATAAAGAAGATAGTTGTGAATTTGAGGGGGTTAAACCGGAAATAAAATTGCCTTTGTTTTTTTGCTTCTATCAATGTAATAGCATAACTAAATCGTTTTTGTCATGTGCATAGGTCCTTCTAATCCCATTTAATATGGTTTGTGCTAGAATTGTTTTTGACGGGTCATTGTTACATCAAATTGTTGATCACTTGATACATGGAGAACAGTTTAAAATAATAATGTTCAAGTTCCTTACTTTGTGGGTGCTCTTTGTATGGATTTTTTCTGACTGTTTAGTTACTGTAGGTAACTAAACCTGTGTGTGCAGGCTAAAGAGTGAATGTACAGGCTTTCTCAGCCCTGAGCAGAATTCAATACTGACATCAGTATCAAAGACAAGTGTTTCAGTATGTCATATATACTAGTCACAACTAGTATAGATAATGGTATTGTAGTATAAATTGCTACACAGATCAAACTACATTTTTAGTATATTTTTTTTCTTCTGGATTAAGTAACTTGGCTGCTGAAAGTTTTGAGTGATTGTGTTACTAAACACTAAAATGTGTTCCTGAATAATCAGAAGGCTGTTGTGTTCTCTCTTTCTTCAAAATTTTGTGTGCTCTTAGTGTTAAATTTCAGATACAAAGGCAAGATACTAATAAAGCACTAACATTTAAGGAGCTTTTTTCCTAGTCTAGTTATAGATTAGTAGTTTCTCATAGTATGTAATATATATAGTTGAAACACAGCTTATGCTGCTACAAATGATTTTTTTTTTTTTTTCTTGGAAGGCAAAGGAATGAATATTGCTAGTAATGAAACCTGGATAATTTCCAGGCTGTTAAGCTAATTAATGAAACAATGCCACAAATATGGATGCAAATACTATGTCCCTATCAATATTTATATCATGAAAAAATTAACACAAAGAATGTGACATTTTAAGAACATTACTGTATAAGTAACTACAGAAATTGTATTATATGTTGATCTTGAAACGTAATTAAATCGCTATATGAAAGGAGCAGGAAAAATCAGAATACATTTTCTTGAAGTACTTGCATTTTGAACTGCAATGTCTTTCTGCCTAGAAAATGTTTCCCATTACAAAAATAGTACAACAATTTAAGTTAACCTTCAAATGTTATGAGATTATACACTACACTTGATTTAGGAAAGGAGAATAATGCCGAGATATAAAGGTGTCAGTAACTGTTGTAGTGCGAGATCCAAAGTGGCTTGTCATCTGGTTCAGATCATGTTTGGCAGAACATTTTCTTAGGATAAGAGAGATGGAGATACTTTATATTGAAGTTAATGTTTGTACAATCTAATCAAGATTTCCTCTGCATGTACTGTCTTTTGAACTTTATCTATACTATTTTTCCTTGTGCCTGTCACACTGAGCTACTCTAGTCACTCCTTGTCCTAACCTTTTCTGACATAGCAAAGAATTACAAAGCAGACATATTTCATTTTGCAGCACCATCACTGAAACTGTGCAGTCACTTGCAGAAAAAGTAACATCAAAGAGATTTTTCTCCTAAACCTAACTCTTATGAGTTTATATTTGCTATTGCATGAAAACAAAATAGTGTTTGATATGAAACCTCTGAGACCATGTTCTTTCTGAAGTAGACAGCATCTTTTTTGTTTGCAAAGTTAATGGAGCTAAGTGAAAAGCAATATGAGTTACCAGAGTGGTGTTTTTCAATCTATGATTTGCAGACCTGCTGCATATGAAGGCTTGCTGAAGATAACAAAGAAAAAGGAAGGCTGTTGTTGGGAGATTTAAATAGGCTAACACTGAGCCTTCACCTCTTTCGGGAATTTTTTGTTAGTCTATAGGTGCAAAAAGGCTGAAGACCACTTGATTTAAAGGCATTTTCATTATAGCAACTGTCCTTGTCCGTTGGCTGGAGTAAAATTTTGAAACAAGAATCTTCAAGGAGATAATGAGAACGAATTGCGTTCACCGTTACGTAAATAGAAACTTGTTTCACCTATCTGCATTTATTCTTTTCTTAAGACTTCCTGCTATTACATAGCGACTGAACTAGTGAGTATGATGATGTTTTCCCCAGATGAGATGTAGAGAATCTGATTATATTTGTCAGTAGAGACCAGTTTGCAGCACTGGAACTCCAAAATATTAAGATGTTAACTGCCAAGAGTAAATATAAGAGATGTAACCTACTATATTCTGCTTGGTATGCTATTATTATAGAATAATTTCAGTAGTAAACTGTCTTTAAGGATATCTGTAGCTTTCCATTTTAATTCTATTTAGCCACGCTGTTGTCATTCATGAACAAGGGTATTAAAGCAAGTTCCAGATACTCAAGTACCTTTAGCTGTAAATATTTCAGGAAATGCTTTTTTCCCAAACTTTTTCCCCCGATGGACAGCTCTGTGAACTTGTAAGGCCTCTTGTTTGGTGTTAGTGATAAATAAACTTGAAAAAAACATATATAACTTACAACATCGTTTAGTACGTAGTAGTCCAGGTGCAGATCCTGCCTATGTAAATCCATTCTTGAAATCAATCCTGAATATAAAGTCTTAATTTATAAGGTACTTTCTGGTGGATTTAACAGATAGATGGAACTAGTGTAATTCAAATCTATATTGTATTAGAAACTTGTAAAATTGTGTTAAAAAAATACGTGTGATTTACAGTTAGCATTCAGTTGTTGTATAGTTAGCATTCAGCATTGAATGTTTAATTTTTACGGTGGGCTGCACTTTTTTGAGTTGTTTAGGTTGCTCCTAAAAGAGACTGTTCTTAAAGTCACTGGAATTTGTCACGTACAGAGAAAATTGATGATTTTGTAGCTACTCCATAAAAACTTACATTATCTTCAACATTTTAATTCTGTAGGTAGCAGAGATCTTGGCTATCAGACTGGTAAAATAAATAGTGGCTTTGTTTTAGTTTTGTCTGTTTCTACCATGCGTGTATATAGACGCAGATGCATTCTTTCTCTCCTCCTCTCTCCCTCCCCCTTTCTTTCTCTTGTAGTAGTGGTACTAGTTAATACCCCTCTCTTACGGTAGTAGGAAGAGGTTACGCAGTTAGGAATGTTGCCTTTATGGACAAAATTTAATATGATTAGAAATCATGTTTTTTTCTGATGTAGTTAAAAGTTTTACATGAGATTGCTATAGTTGTAAAGCCAAAGGGGAAGGGTGGATAGTCTACTGTTTTAGACTTCACATATGTGACAGTTTTTAATGTACTTTAACTGAAGTGTTCTCTTTGTGAATGAAGAATATTTTCATGTAGCTGAGAAATATCAGAATTATAAACTTTTAAGTATTTTTATTAAAAATAAAATTTTCTGGTTTTAATAATAAATGTAAATATATTTTGAATGTTGACAGCAAAAATGAACTTCATATTTTGCTTAAGAAAATCTATTATTCTTAAAATACAATATTGAAATTTACCTATGGAACGTGGTCGATACCATCAGGCAAAGTCGCATACGGAGTTTTTTTTTTATGCTGATTGTTGCCTGTCTTCTGATATTTATTGGTGTCATGCAGATCACTTTCCTTTGTAATAAACCACATTTTGGTTAATTCTACAGATTTTGACAAAACAGTAATCCTTCTCTCATTGTGGTTTTGATTAGAAAAGCTCCGATCTCAGCTTTTGCTGTAATGGCAAGAGGTAAACACTGATGCTGCATTATCTTATCTAGTTGATAATTTCATCTAATAGTCCCGGAACTTGATGTGCCAATTGTTAAACGCACTGGGCTGTGAAATAATCGGAACTTCAGCTTGCAAATACAAAGCCATTGTTTTCAATAAAGTTGAGTTGAAATCAGCTCTCTATGCTGCATTGCAGTGCAAACCAATTAATTACAGTGTGACAAGATGCCATTTTTTTTATTGCCAAAATAAAGTTTCTAGTATATTATTCTGCAGTTAATTGTATAGACAAATAGGCTAAAAAGCCTTTGGGTGTTTAACTTTGATTTTTAGAGTTCATGTTTATGAAATGGCTTCTTAGATGGATTTCGCTAATTTACGCTGCTGCTAATGCCATGCAGTATGTCCCTTTTATTAGTCATTGAAGTCTAGCTGGTGCTTCCATTTAGCTTCATGTGACCCATCAGATGGGGTGCAAAACATCTCAGTTCTGCAAGATTTAATAATTTCTGATATGCACCCATGATTATACATAATTTTTTAACTTCTACCAGTTAAACATCAGAGATTTACAGTTTAACAGTTTTTTCTTATGTTTTAAAAAGGCATGTAAGAATTGACCAGAACAGCATTGCTACCATTTCCAATGTTATCTTCACTTATGTGGCCACAGAAAGTGGAATGAGTTAAGATATCTCAGGATAGTTTGACTGTTGAGATACGTCACTTTTGTATGAGATGCTGTTTGCTTATCTGATAACAAAGTGGTTTTGAAAAGTGGTATGAGAGAAGCACACCTTTTGAAATGCACCATTTGTTAATACAACTGAGTAATACATAAATAAGCTAATGTGAAATTAAGTTATACTGTGCATATAGATTGGTTGCCTCCAATACAATTTGATTACCTTTCAGTCTAATACAGTTATTTCATGTGCTAAAATGACATTCTTGTGCTTTTTTTTACTGGAATACTAAGGGCTTAATATTTTTATATGCTGATTGCATATTATCTTTTATTGTTTTACTGTAATTTAAAGTCTTTTATTTAATGAAGCACAAACCAATGTGAATTTAACTCCCAAGGTTCATAAAGATTTGGCATGTGGCTTTTAGTTAGCTGTTATTCCTGTTGGTAGCTATCACTTTTCTGCTCTGTGTTTCCAGTAGTATATTTTTGGTTTTAAGTACAGTTCTTGTATTGCATCCTACTTAGCTCAGGTAGCATTTATAAAAAGAACCAAAACGAAGACAGAGCATTTGTCTTGATTCTTAGTGGAGGAGGGCATTAAAACACGTAGTGTAGTTTGCTTGAATTGTGTTCACTCCTCTGTCTTCCACATCAAGAGATAGTGAATATTTAGTTTTTTATTTTTCTGAGTACATTTCAGCTTGCCCAAAAACTTTTAAGGAAAAGTTGAGGTAGGAAAAAACAGTTGAAATTTGAAAACAAAGTTTGCGGGAAAGAAAGGGACACTTAATTTGAAGAGATGTATGAAAAAAAATCCTATAGAACGCTTACTAAAAATAGAAATGTTTCAAGACATTTTCATATATTTCAGTAAGGAGTGCAAAGTGTGTGTGAAGGTGTGGTCAATATGAGGACTGATTTTATTCTCAGAAATGTTTTGATTAATGCAGGTAGACAAGTTTAATGTCAATAGGCTTGTTTTTAAACTGTTGACTTCTAGAAACACTTAATATAGGAGGTAACGGTGGCTTTTACAGAAAAAGTTGAACTAAAGGTACTACCTGTGAAGAACTTCCTCTGAGGTATACCTGCTGTTAGGGCTTTCTCATGTGAGTGATAGGTCCTTGCATTACATTGGAGACACTAATGTCTGAATGGATGTGATGGCTGCCTCGGAATGATGCTGCTGTTAGCAGTGAAAAATGTCTTCCTTACGATTCTTGTGCAGCAGGCCGTGGAGTGCAGCACATTTTTATAATAAAGGTGATGAATTTAATCGCAAACTGGCAGCCAAATGGAAATTGCAGACCTTGATACTGGGAGAAAATTGCCTATAAAGCAACTCCTGAGAGAGCAGGCTTTAAATTTATCCACCCATTTCGACATTGAGGAGAACATAGGAATTGCAGAGTATTTTGCTTGGCCTGTTTAGTTCAGATGGATGACACTTCAGTCTTCCTTTATTTAAGAACTAGATACAGTGTTGTGTTGTTTTTTTTAAAAAATAAAAAAAGTGACCTTGCTGCTCTGAACTTTACATGGTAAGGCTTTTGGAAAAATCTGTTCCTTTATTGTCTTGAAATTTGCTCCTGTTATAAAGTAGGACCTAATATGCATAATTAATTGAAACTATCAATTGCTTCACAGATTTCCCCTTATGTCAGATTTAACCCTAATGTCAGATTTAACCCTAATGTCAGATTTAACCCTAATGTGATTTGAGATTTTAAAAAAGCATATCCATGTATTTGAGGGCTGTTTGCAGCATTACACTGATGTGAGAAGCCATGCCACAAATGATTTAACTGAAGTCCCACTGGAAGTAGGATACTTTCTCTAATAGTACGTAACATAATTTCTGATAGAGGCACAGCATTTTTCAAAATTGTTGGTACTGATACATTTCAGCAAATCATTCTCTTAATCTTTTATTTTTAGTAATGCCAAATGCTGATGTTCTTCCTATACGGTAACTAGGAACTGAATTTACAGATATGATTCCCATATATGGTAAGCACTATATTAAAAAAATAAGACAAAACATTCTTTAGGGAGCTTACTAAAACATTAAATGCTTATCAACTGTTCATAGAAATAATTGCAAATAAATTAATTTAGAAACCTATACTTTTATTGGACACAACTGAATGCCCTCACTGCAACACTTTTGGACTGCTCTTTTGGGTGCTTTGAGAGGTGATCATTATTCAGGCAGAATTAGGAATGAATAGCATTGGATTTTGTCACTCTCTTTAAGGTGAAGAGAATAGAACACTTAATGGCAGAACATTAAGTGTAGCATTTGGAACAATCTGGTCAGGATATTCTTTCAGATATTTCATTGGTCCAGTTTCTCCTCTTAAATGAAATCAGAAGTATGGTCTGTAGTAGAATGATTCTCTTTGTTACGTGTTTCCTAAGGTAAGATTCCCAAAGGTAAAATACAGCCTGATTGCTGGGCCAGCATGAAGAATCTTAGGAAGTATATGAAATGGAAGCGGCTCATTTCTTGCTCTCGATTTAACTTTGTCCTTTAGAAAATCAAACCTGTTACCAATCCTGATAGATTTTTTTTAAATATATTTATTTATTTTTTATTTTAGTGAATTAAAGCTTCCTAAGAGGTGGTACTCTTTACTACTGTCGTGGTTTATCCACAGCCAGCAGCTAAGCCCCACGCAGCCACTCACTCACTTACTTTCCCCCCCACCCAGTGGGATGGGGGAGAGAATTGGAAAAAAAAGTAAAACTGGTGGGCTGAGATAAGAACAGTTTAATAGAACAGAAAGGAAGAAACTAGCAATGACACTAACAACAATAATAAAGTGACAATAATAATAAAGGGATTGGAATACCCAAAACAAGCGATGCACAATGCAATTGCTCACCACTCACTGACCGATGCCCGAGCAGTGCTCCTCCCCCGGCCAACTCCCCCCAGTTTATGTACTGGGCATGACATGACGTCCCATGGTATGGAATACCCCTCTGGCCAGTTTGGGTCAGTTGTCCTGGCTGTGTCCTCTCCCACCTTTCCTGTGCCCCTCCAGCCTTCTTGCTGGCTTGGCCTGAGAAGCTGCAAAGTCCTTGACTTGGTCTAAACAGGACTTAGCCACAACTGAAACCATCAGGGTGTTATCAACATTCTTCTCATACTAAACCCAAAGCACAGCGCTGTACCAGCTACTGGGAAGACAATTAACTCTGTCCCAGCCGAAACCAAGACAGAGGTCACAGGAAAACCATGGTCTAACTTGCTTGAGAAATATGTAGTAGCATTTATAATCTTGCTTTATGTTAATTTTCTAAGACTGCAGTAGATTCAGATGAACACATGAACTGGACTTCCACGCTTTGTTGTAAGAGAACCAGCTTTTCCTTAGAATTCTTATTTACTGCAGGTAGACAGAGTCAGATGTATACAGACATCCAGAGTTAGCTGGTATAACTTTCACTCCTGTTCCTGTGTTTTATTGCCTTCTGCACCCATTCAGTTAGGAAAGACCAAGTACAGGTCTTGGGTAGAGTTGAAACTGGCATGTGTATGGTTAGTTAATAGAAAAAGAGATTGTCTGACCTGTTTACTGCAAAAGAACTGTAGGACCTGGTTGTTTTTTGTTTGTTTGTTTTTAAATTACTGGAGAACCTTGGAGAGAAATTATGGAAGACAGTTTTGAACTCATTTAGTAGTTTGATGATGCAAAAAGGAGATTCTTGTTTGGGAAGGTGTCCCTGTTACTTCCTTTCTGCTAATTCTGGCATTCAGTGGATTCTTCAGTGATCTGTTTCAGCTCAGTAATGTGGAAGAAAGCTAATCAAGCAAAAAAGAGAAAACGTGTCAATAGTCTTTTGCTTGATTAGTGAGTTGAATTGGCGTACTAAGGCAGAGCTGGTGTGACAATAGTTAAGGAACTATGCAGCTGGGATTGAGAAGACAGACAGCGATGACTTCATTTTTCAGCAGCAGTGTGCTGTTAAGATTACTAACTCTTCTTGCCCTTCAGAGGAAGAAGTGGTATAGCAATCCTGACTTTTTGGAGTAATGCTCTTCTGATGGTCCTGCTTTCTGATTTCTTCTGGACTTTTGTGTATAATTTGGGATATGCAGTCTCCTTGCTTTAGAGTAGTGACCCTTCTTGCAGTGTCATAATTTTTCTCTATTTTTTACAGCTTTTTCAAGATGTGTAGCTCTTTCCCGGGATGAGTGGAGTGCTGCCTTTTTAGCGATGCGATTTTTTGCTTCTGTATAGGAGAGCAGGAATAATTTCATACACCTTACTGCGATAGTTGTTTAGATCTTCCATTTAGTTAGGATTAGTCTTATTTTCACTCTTCTTTCTTCCTGTTCATTAAATGTCTGTGTAGACTTAAGCTTCTGTGTTGCCATTCATCTTTGCTAAGTTTCAGATTAAAAACAAACATAAAACCTAAACCCCAAAAGAATGTTATAGCCTCTTAAAAATGAGTTGCAACTCATGTTACAACCAGTGGTAAGACATAACAAAACTGCCGGCAGTAACATTTTACTTTCTGTACTGTATATGATTAATGCTTTATTTTCTTTGAACACTCTGGTGTAGATCGATTTTCAAGTTAATTTTTTCCTAGTGGCTTTTTTGTGTTGCATACATCAACACAGAGCAAATGCCCGTCAAGGAAAGAAGGGAGGGTATTCTAACTTGTCACTGTTTGTCTGTGAGTGTGGGTGCACTTACGAGCTTCTATGGTCCATTTCTAATGACAGTGATTCCACTGGTGTTTATCCCCTGTAGTTACATGAAGTCATGTTTGCAGTTCAGCAGTACTGTCTGTATTATATCAAAATGGGTTTCCTTTTGCTGCCTTTGTTTCATCCACTGTGGTCTTCTTCTTGCATTTCAACATGGGAAACTGACTTGGTTTACTTTCTTTATGCCATTCATCCTATCTCATCATTTTTTGTCTGAACTATTTCTTCTTTTAGGTCTCTCCTTGTAACCAGGTACATTGCGCTAACTACTTTAACCTCATTTTTCTACCTCCCCGTACTGATGCCTACGTTGTAAGCTTTCAGAAAGAGCTTTTCCTTGAGATAAAGCAAGAGATTCTCTGTGGACTGCCCAGTACAAAAGGTCTTGATGTGGTTATATTATAAACAAGAATGAGGACACACTGTGTCTTTTGAATTTCTTATTTATTTAAACTTCGATATGTGTTCTGTGCTGCTCACTTACTCTGTAATGATAACCATTGTTTTATTTTCAGCATGCTCTGTTATTTTCCATTATGTTTCTTTAGGGGTCCTAAAATTCATTATTTTTTAAATGTCTTTGTTATGCTACTCAGAATGGTGTGGACTTTTTTCTGAATTGTTACTGTTGAACTTTAGTATAATGTGTAAGAAAGCACATAATTTTTTTCATGCAATTTACTTTGCATGTAGCATTGGATTTAATCTGCTACATTTTATATTCCAGTCCTTCTGAACAGTCTCAATCTATTGTAACATTTCATAGCTTTCATAAGTATTGTTTACTGCAGCCTTACCATTCATAGTTTAGCTTTTGTTTTGCTTTGTTGACTGAATTTGTAAAGCTCTGTTTTCAGTTTGTCTTTAGTAAATACATATATCTTGGCATTTGTCATTAAGAAAGACTTTTAAATAGGACATATAGTCATTCCCAAGTTCAGGAATTGATCGGTGAATCTGATTGTGGGCCAAAATTTGTTAAATTGGGAGTTAATGTCTTTTGAGAAATCTTCATGAAAAACTTCTAAGTCCAGTTTTATTTTTGTTGTTGTTCTTAGTGTTTCATGGAGATGTTTTTAAAAACAATACCAGCTCCCCCACTTAACTTTTTGTCTTTAATGCTCTCAACCAGATATGAAAGTTGTGTTAGGAGCAGATTATTTCAGAAAGAGGAGATTGTTTATTTAGTACTGTTTGCTGAAGTATGGGAAAGAACTAAAACATTGAGGTGGGGGTGTGAATCTGTAAAATTAGACTTGCCTTTTGGTTACTTTTCTTGCAAGAATGGAAAATGAAGGGAAGGAGATGGGAAACTGAGTTTCCAGTTTTACTCATTGCTGCTGCTTCTCTAAGGGGGCAAAAGTCAGTTACTGAATTCCAGAAACAAAGTAAATTTTAATAAGTTTCTCTAATGCAAGCTGTGTTATTCACAATCTTGAAATAATTTGGCAGTGTCTTAGTAAATATGAGAAGTAGGTTGCTTAAATACACTGGTCTCTCAATTTTGCTGCAGAATATGCTTCTACATCGATACCAACAGAAAACTTTAAGATTTCTTCCTGGTATTGGAAGTTCTGAAGAGGTCTCCAGATATCTGATTAATTTGCTTTTCCTCCTTCATCATGCAATCAACAATATCTCCATGCTTCACTTTAATTTTATTACTGACCCAAAGGGGAAATGTTGCAGGTGACAGTTTATTCCTCAATTTTTTTTTTTTTAATTTGCTCCTTGAGGAGTTGGAGGCTCATGCATCCACTTACCTAAATGGAGGGCATAGCCCCCAATATTTATGCCCCCAGTTGAAGTGCACAGCTACAATTTGGAGTTCACTGTTAAATTTTTTTTTCTTTCAAATTTTGAGAGGAAGCATGACAGTTGATACCAATAATGCTGATGCCTTTCAAAGCTGAAAAAATAGACCAACCAAGATCTTTTCATTCAGTACTCATCACATTAATGAGGGAAACCAACAGAATTCACTCACATAAGCTTTTCCTGGCAAGCTGAAATATATTCAGCATGCATCCAGGCTGTTTTGAATAGTAATTATAACTAGTGTTACTGGTTGTATTTCTAGTTCCTTGCCACACTGTATGGAGTTTTAGAAACTTTACCTAGAATGCTTGTTGGTACTTTAAAGAACACTTTATGGTCTGATAGTCTGGTTCTGTTTTCTATAAGAAAATCATGTCAAAATGAGTTTTTAAAATGTCAGTGATGGATAGAGGACCCAAAAAAGCTCTTCTACGCTCTTCAGTTCTGTGGGGTTTTTCTGTTTGGTAGTTGGGTCTTTTTTGTTGTTGTGGTTCCACCCCCCCACACACATTCCCCCAGCACAATGTAAATGAAAGCAGTCAAGCTCTTATCAGATGCTCTGCAGGTCTAGTGGTGGGAGGGGATTGACTGTTTACCTATGCTTTTTTCTTTATCCTTCAAAGATGATTTCAAAAGAGAAATGTTTGCCCCTGTAGCCAGTATGTGGGAACAGGTGGGTGAAAGAGAAGAGTTAGAGGGAAAGAGACAGAGACTAGCAGAAAATACAAGCCTTTCAGGCTATTTCAGGTTTTGGCTGGTTTTGTACTCAGAGCTTATAAAAACAAGTCCTGAATGTTAAATGGGGGAAGAAAATGAAACTTTCCTGCTCCTATTTGACGTAGTAGGTGTTAAAATTTTATTTCTCTTCTGGTAATGTAGCCTCAGCTATATGCCATTAGTAGTTGTGCATGGCTGTGATTTAATGAGCAATGGTTCATCTGCTTGGGCAGAATATAGTTCTGGGCAATTAATGTTGGAAGCAGTAGTAGCTGGTGTGTAGTTGAGGCCTCATCTTGGTTCCATTTCAATGCCCTGTATTTAAAGTTGAAATACATTTTAGCATAGTGATAGTGGTAATGATGTCAGTGGGTTTTTTTGGGAGGGAGGGTGGGGAGTGTTTTTTGTTGTGGTTGGTTTTGTTTTTTTTTTTTTTTCGGGATTTTTTTTTTGGGGGGGGGGCTTATGGTTAATATGCATAAAATAAACCGTGAAACAAAATTCAGATAGTGACTTTATGGGCAGGCTAGCAAATACGATGTTATCTTTCACTGCAGTATCTGGTACCGAACGTTATAACACTGAAAAGAAATTCACTGTTAACACGATACCAGCAGTCCTAGTATTTTTAGTGCATAAACTGAAATCCTATTTCAGTCATCCAGAATATGGTTGTGTTTCTGAAGACGTATATGAATAATGTAATGTAAAGCTCCAGATATGACCTTTGGTGTGTGCCATGCTGTCATGTATCTTTCAAGTAGCTTTGGTACAACTTACGATTAAGGCTACATTATGTATTCTACTAAATGACCTCTTGTGTTTTATGTAACTTTGCAGAATTACCCAAAACTTCTCATGCCAGGTGTGTGGTTTAGGCTGAACTGTACCGAAAGTTTCAATTAAAACAGTGGAAAATGTTTTCAAGAATGAACACAGGGAAAAAGTCTTACAATTTTAAAACAAAAAATACAGTTCTTAAAAAAAAAAAAAAATTGCTCTGGGAGATTGCTGAAGCGATTGCTTTTATCATTTTGTCTAGCAGTCTGCCTAGATTTAAATGAGACAGATCGCATGTCTGCATTTAAGCACTTAAATGTCCAAAAAGACTATACTGCTGTGTGTGTGCTGCACCTCCATCCAGTTTGTCTTACTGAGCTATCTTACTGTGGATAGCCGTGCTTTACTCCAACCTGAGAAGGCCATGTAGTTGTAGCTGTCAGTTTCTGTGGATCTGGGGAACGGACTTGACAGAACGGACTCACTTTTCTGTGTTAGGAGCAATTGCTTTGCTTTCTTCTGAAATTTCAGCTTTTAGGAAGGAAATTTTTTAGGTTTTTAAAAACAGTCAGGAAGGTACTGTGTTTGGATAAAAAAGTCTGGTGATGTAGCCGTCCTTCATGGTTTGCGGACTTTTTGGAGGTATAAGGGGATGTTGTGTGGGAACTGGGAACTGACTGAAGAACTGAAGGAATGAAGAATTGTATCTTCCATAGGTAAAAAATGGGACTTGAGTAGTGAGAAAAGACAGTTTGGGAGTAGGAGAGGGTTTGGGATCAGGAAAATGAGCAAAAGCGTATGTCTGCTAGAGGAAACTGCTTTCCAGAGCCTGGAGTAAACCGAAAGTTTTGGAGTCTTGCCATGTCTTTGCTGTCAGGAAATACCCGTGAAACCCAGAGGCAAATTGTCCCATTCCTCCTCTGCTGCTGGACAGTATCTTCTTCTGCTGTCAGATAATACCTTATTTCATGTGGCAGAGGTCTTTGAATGTAAAAGGGCCACCTTAGCTGACTGGTCAAATTTAGCAAGTTGCCATATACGAGTGTAATTGTTGTGTGGTGGTAAAACTGATCCATAAGATGCACAGAGATGAGGGCTTTCAGGCACGCTTTTTTCTCACAGGAAGAGGGATTTTTCTGATGTTGGGGGATCTCAGACAGCAGTTCTCTGAACTATTTTGGCAAAGGAGTAAGGACCAGACCTGTCTCTGTGAATGGTGCAGTATCCTACCATCTTGCTACTGGATTTGAGAGACTACCACAGGTGACTTGTAGAATAATGATTAGCTTATTAAGGAAACAAAGGATAAGTAAGGAAGAGGAAGAAATGATCATACTTTTGCTTCATGAATAATAGTCACAATTAACGTGAAAACTTGTCAATTCTCTTAAATACATTGCTTAACACGTCTGTGGTTTTGTTACACTGTGTATGCATATTGTGCTGGATTTTGCTGTCTCAAAGTAAACTTCTTGTAAAAACAAAGAAAAATCCACCAAACCAAAAAAAAAAATCATCTATGTAGAGAAGATTTATTTCATAAAGGGTCTGAATGCTTATTAAACAGACTCTTGTGCCCTCAAGTGCATCGTAAAGTCATGCTTCCTTTTTTGGTGAAGTATACCAAAGCATGCTATAAGTACATTCAGTTTTCAGCTTAGGTTAAATAGATGCACTGAGTGTTTTAACAAATACTCAAGCTTGGGATATGGATTCTAGAATCAATTGTCTTGAGTATCTTAGGGGAAAAAAATCACGTTTGCAAGCACTTTTTTTTATTTTTTAATGGTGTTTCATAAGATTGTTCATAAAAGTCTACTTCCCAGAAAAGTGCGATTCCTTCAGATTTTTTAAAAAATACCTTCTTGTTCGACACCAAGGACTGTTGACTTAAAGACATAATAAGGTATAGACAAAGA
Source organism: Sagittarius serpentarius (assembly GCA_034782735.1). Classification (NCBI taxonomy): domain Eukaryota; kingdom Metazoa; phylum Chordata; class Aves; order Accipitriformes; family Sagittariidae; genus Sagittarius; species Sagittarius serpentarius. Next base: position 37,432,089 of record JAVKLA010000081.1, read on the forward strand.
CAGTGTGTATTTATTTACATGGAAAGAAGCATTGTGCTTATTCTTGAAGGTGATATCTTACTGATGTGTTGTCTCAAGGCAGGGCCTAAATTTCTGGTAATAGTAATACTTGTTGTTACTGATCAGTAATAATAATTGTGGGTTAGAAATCTGAAGAATGATTTCAATTGATAATGGCATTTTTTCTACATATTTTGGCATCCAGGGTATATGAGAATATTGTCATAGTTTCCAGGATAGTTACATTGTGCAACGCGAAAAAAGTTAGTAATTTATCAAGAAATACTAACCTCTTCGCATTCCTGAAGAGAGCGAAATTGATGTCTTTTGAGGACAGGCTGTGGTTTGTTTTTTTTTTTTAATAGGTTTTAGTTGATTGCTGTTGTGACAGCCTACATAACCATGCTGCTTGGAATCTTGTGGCAAAGTGCATAAGTTACTTTTGATGTACCTGTAAAGCTGATGCACCTTTACAGAGATATCTTCAAGGTGTGTTTACCTTACACTGACCAAAATACTCTGAGGGCAGTTTTGACTATGGCTACCTCACTGGTCAAGGCAGATCTGCCTAATGGGCCCTGATGCTACATGCAAATCAAGTATTGAGTGTAAAACAGCAAAGAAGGATGATTGGAAGGCCCAGCCTAGTCTGTTTTATTCTGATTACTGACAGAAGTTAAGAGTAGTATCGATAACCAAATATTTACTACTGTTTATAGAGCAGGCAGACTGTCTACACTCTCGTTATTCTTAGTGAAAGCTCTGTTATGGTTGAAGGGAGTGAGCGTGGTTCTGTGTTTATCGAAGTAAGAAGCACCTAACAGAGCAGGTAACACTGCAGTTTTTGGAAAGTGCTTATCTGTTTATCATGTAAAGGAGCAAAAAGATTGTGCATCTACCTATACCTCTGATGGTCAATGGGATTTTGTTGTAGTATAAAAATACACTTAATGGAGGGGTTTTTGTAGTTGAAGAGCTTTACTTTTTCTTGAAGGAAATAAAACTTTGAAAGATGGGCTTAGTATATTTTAACATACTCAGCTGCAAATTAGACTGAACATTCTGTTCACTATGTGGAATAACAGTAAATAAAATAGGGCAAAGAACAGGTAGTACCTTTCATTGTAGTAAAAGAAACCTAAGTAGCAATGTTCCTGTTTCTCACTTTATCAGAGGTTGATGCTTTAGTGGTAGTTGATTCTCTTCACTGAAGTTTTGCTGGCTGTGCATGTTTAGAAAAAGTTAGTTGCCTTGCTGATTTCCTGCCTGCTGGTAATGTGTCGAGTCAGGTGGCTGAACTAATGCGTGGTACAAAAGGATGGATAACAGTAAGATTAGTATACTAATATGTCTCTTCAGTTTAACTTATGTTCAAGTCTGGAAAAATACTCAGCTTTAGTAAAAATGACAATTACAAACAGCCTGGGTTTTTTAACCTTGAAGTTTGGCCTTAGTAGTGTGAGATTTACTTTGATTGTTGCCAGGCTTCAGTTCCCTGGAGAACCATGTTTACACAGGTATATTTATCTTTTAGAAGATTATTCAGGTGTATGTATTTGCAGTGAATTCAAGCACACTTTTTTTTTTCCCTCTAGGTTGATGAAAAATGAGCAGCTTTTCAAAGCTGAGTGGTTGTCTTAATCACTTCAGTGTGAAATTGAAGTTGTTTAACCATCGTAATAGAGGAAATCAGTGACAGTTTTTAAGTAGTGCTATTTTCTGTATGTACTACCTAGCATAAATACAATAATTTTTTATTATCCTTTCAACACCTTGGTTAAAGTATTTAACGATGTTACTAAAATTTTTTACTTTTTGTGTTTCTCGTATATAAATTTCTGTCACCGATTGTTCTTGTATAATAGATTACAATTTGCAGTAAGGTAAAACTTTACTTGTTAGCATATGTAGGCGTCCTTAATGGATTGTTTTTAAGACTGATGCTTGAAATAAAAAACTTGATCTTACTGTACACATGATAAGCATGGGTCATACAGCAGTTTGATAAACCATCTGCATACAGAATTATTTTCTTCTTGGTGTGTGACCTATCTAGTTTGTTGTAATTTGAAGACTGACTGGGTAAGGAATTCCTACCCCAAGCTCTGTATCGTATATGTTATCTGAAAACAGATCATGTTTTTATTTAACAACTTTTTCCCCCCCAGAATCATAATTTGCTATGGTGGGTTCTTCGAAAATCATGTATCAAATTCAGAATTTTTTTTTTACTGTTACATTTACTTGTGGCCAGTTAAAATCTGTTTAATTTTACAGCACATGTTGCCCTTTAAACTCTTTTTCTGGTGGTAGTTGTCAGTGTATTGATAATGAGCAAACCTCTCTTCCCCCCCCACCCCCAATCCAACCTCTTTATTTTTTCCCGTGAGTGGCTGTCCATTTCTATGTGATCCTAATACCCTTTCATATCTTCAGTACTTTTTCTGAATGACGATGACCAAAACTGTAGACAGCTTTTTAACAGAGTTGTTCATGCAATTCTTCTGTTTGTTATTGAAAATATCATACAGAGCTACAGCAACGAAGATACTTGCTCTTCCACTGCTGTCACTGCTTGGTCACTCCTGGTCAGTGTGTGATTGATAATGGGTTTTGTATCCTGTCACTGTCAAACAGAACTTTCTTCATTGGTGGGAGCGGGGGGAGAACCTCCTAGTTTTGCAGCATTAACAATTCAGAGTGAGATTCCACTTTCACTAATTCATTTTTAGAGATTATTCAGTTCACCCTTTATGAGGTTTTCCATCACCTTTGGTCAACCTCCTTATAATTAGTTCTACTTTTAGCACAGCTGTTGTCACTTTGTTTTAGCTTATACCTTGGAGAGCTTTTCTAGGAATCCCCTTTTCTTTAGTTAAATTCCATGGAGAGTGTTGCATGGGTAACTCAACTTAGCACCACTCTGTTTTCTTAAGCGCTGGCATAGTTACGTTCGCCTAGCATAGTGTAACTTTGGTTGTATGCTTTACAGACATTAACGCTGGTATTTTAAGTTCTTCAACATTTCTGAAATTTGGCATAGTAATACAAATGTACTAATGTGTCTAGCTGGAATATTTATTCTTGAACTAAATTTTGGAGCCTTTTCCTGCATGAGTACATGTTTGGTTATTGTACTTCCAACTCAAGAGTTTCCAGATTTTCTGTTGCCAACGTTCATCTTTGGCCTCTTCTGTTCAGATGATTTTGCTAACAAGTTCCATTACTTTATCGGAGTCACCTGATGTGAAATCTAAGCTTACATACAATTTGTTGGTCTTCTCTTTGTTCAAGGTTTATAACTTAATGGCCATCTCCTTTGACGTCTTCCCTGCTTACTAAAGCCAGATCTAAAACAACTTTGTTGGTTCATCAACAATGTAATGGATAAATCTAGTTACCACATGCAGGAATAATTGACTACTGCAATATTAAGAATTGATGTCTATGCTAATCAAGCTTTGTAACGTGATAAATATAAGCTAAAAGTTATGTTGGACATGTATAATCTTTTAACACAGATGGGTAATACTTAATTCAGGGCAGTAGTTTAGTCAGCTGTGTTACCAAAGTTCTTAAGGTACGGGTTAGGTAGAGATTGTGATTGAATAGAGATTTTGTTTATGTACTGCCTAGCTCTGGGAAGTCTTCCAATACTTAAAAGTTAGTTTGAAGTTCCATAGGTCATCTTTATAATGTACTTATGTCAGAGCAGTGCAATAGTCAATGTATTTAATGTGGTACATGACTAACTTGTCAATGTCAGTGTTGGTACTTGTCAACCAAAAAAATTGTTACTTTCTTACAGTCGTGATTAAAATGCTGACAGAGCCAGGGTAGGGGAGTGTGTAAAACCATTCCATGTGGTAGGGAGCAGTGTGTTTAAAAAGTGGTATTGTATTACTGTCCTATGTGATCAGCCAAAAAAAAGCAAATTGGGAATGAGGGGAAATAGTCCTATTCAAATGGATTAGATTCCAGGTGAAGTGAGGAAAGCCATCAGGTCAGCCTCTTGTGAAATAGTACTTCGTATATGTAGAGGCATTGCTGTTACAAATACTGGAATGGCTTTGTTTTGATATGCTAGCAGGTTAGAATTAGAGATGTTCACTCTATAACCAAGTCATTTGCTCATGATTAGGTATGTTCACTTTCTCAGTTTTTGGTAGTTTGTATCTTGCAGTATTAGGTAAATTCTTGGTTGATAACCAATGATCACAGTTTTTTTTACATGTCACAGGTACAAAAACTTAGTGTCAAAATTCAGGTTTTTATGATTGTAATGTGACTTCATCAGCATCTTAGTAGCTGTACAGTATATTTTTTTAGTAAAAAATGCATAATGTTAATTCTTCATGACTAATCAGCTAATGCTGACTAATTTTTTTTTTTTTTCCCCTTTAACTCACTGGCTATGTATGTATGGTCCAGATATATAGCTTATTTTAATGTATCATGTGATTGCTCTGTGCATGTACTGTAGAAGATTCAGGTTTATGACAGGGAAAAGACTGATACAAAGCTATGTGAAAAATTCACAGGGGATGTAGGGATATGTATCTTCACTTTCCAACAATCCCTGTAGTACTGTATATTAGCTACAAAGTTTTGTGTTCCCTCAGATTGCTGTTGTATGTGGAAGACGTGGGATGTTTACTTTGGCCTTATAACAATTAGTAAAATAGGGAGAAGACTCCCATGACATTACTGTGCTAGTGAATAGTTAATTATGTTTGGGTGATCGTGGAAGTAAGAAAAAAATGCCCTCACTCCTTTCATACAAAAGACAGAGTGCATTAACCGATGGGATGTTTTCTTATAATTGCTAACTCTATGGAGGTTGGTTGTGGATGGTTTCCAGAGATTGAGAAAATAACCTGTGTGTGCTTTATGTTATTCTTTGTAAATGGTGAGTGTTAAGAGGCACCCTTGGAAAGCAGTAAAGAATCTAATGGTGCTGCTGTTTAGTTCTTTCAGGTAGGTTTTTTTAGTAGTTTTCACTGTTTGATTTTCTCTCAGTTACAAGAATAAATGAAATTTAGATAACTCCATCAGAATTTTAATTCTCCACTAAAATTCAAAATGATTATTTTGGAGGGTCTCAACCTGGGATTTGTTTAAATTAGTTTGTTTTGTTCCAAAGATAGTAAAATAGCATCTTGCCTTTTACTTTTAGGCACTCCTTGCACATACTGGCGGGATAGCACAGGGTGTGGGATTCTTTGCTGATACCGAGGGGATTCTGATGTGAATTAGGCTGTTGTTTTCTGAAGTGCTCAGTATACTTTTTGAGAGAATGTCCTTCTGGCTTTAACTGGAGAGCTTCCCATTACATGACTTCATATTTGTTCAACATAAAATACAATTTATCTCATACGCTGAAGATACCTGTAGAAATTGGACAGCAACTGACTCTGTTGTGAATGGATGGATTTAAACGTAGGGAGCGTGGAATAGTGTGTGGGTAGAGAAGGTCAGTTGCAGACCACTCAATCCGCATTGTTCACAAAGAGCGGTTTCAAAAACTGACAGTAAACTCTGGTAAGAGATTTTCGTTTAAAAAGTTGTGTTGGGTTTATGTGGCAAGGTTTTGGTAGTGGGGAGGGGGGAGGGCTACAGGGGCAACTTCTTTAAAAGCTGCTAGAAGCTCCCCTGTGTGCAATATAGCCAGTGCCAGCCGGCTTTAAGATGGACCCACCGCTGGCCAAGGCCAAACCAGTCAGTGACAGTGGTAATGCCTCTGTGGTAACATATTTGAGAAGGAAAAAAGTTGCTGGGGCTCAGAAGCTGCAGCCAGAGAGGAGTGAGAACACGTAACAGAAGCAACTCTGCAGACCCCCGGGTCAGCGCAGCAGGAGGGGCAGGAGGTGCTTCCAGGCGCCGGAGCAGAGATTCCCCCGCAGCCCCTGGGGAAGACCCTGGTGAGGCAGGCTGTGCCCCTGCAGCCCG
>JAVKLA010000081.1:37438137-37484000 GCA_034782735.1 Sagittarius serpentarius
TTTTCCCCAAATCGAGTCTGTTTTGCCTGTGACAGTAACTGGTTAAGTGATCTCTCCCTGTCCTTATCTCGACCCACAAGCCTATCATTATATTCTCCCTCTCCTGTCCAGTCGAGGAGGGGGAGTGATAGAGCCGCTTTGGTGGGCACCTGGCATCCAGCCCGGGTCAACCCACCACAAAAGTACACACCTGAGGAACTAAAACCATGGAAGTTCTGTCTGTTCAAGCTGATACTGTTAAGCTGATGTCTTTAAATAGCAACAAGTAATGTTGTTTTTTCAATCTCATAGAATGGATGACTCCTTTCTTTCATCTTTCTGATCACAATTAGTGGTTCGTACAGAATTGTATTACTGCTGATTCTCCCACATCAAAGTTATCCCAGGTCATTTATTATTATGGTTATCTGCCAAACATTTGATTCACACTACCAGGTATGGAAAAAAACAACCAAACAAAAATAGCAGCTTGATGCACATGTAACTGTGCTACTTGTAACTAAGTATTTGGGGGCAAGTTGCTGCTAAAGGGAGCTATAGTAGAAGGTTTTCGAAAGTGTAATCATTAAGGCTGATACGAATGTGAGCCACCAAATCTGCTTCTGCAGTCGTGCTGTTGGACTTCACTAGTGGAAAATGTTTTGAAGAGTTTGTCGCTGTTAATCTAACCCGTGTTGTAAGGAAATTTTGTAGCAAGCAGAAGAGTATATGTTCTTTAACTGAGTTATTGTGTAAGCTTGATCTAATGCTGAGACTTGAGACAAATATTCTGGGTTCATTTTCCTGATTTTTAATGTTGACTTTTAAAACACTTAGTTTTCCTTGACTGTTAAAAGTTTAGTTTAGTTGTACTGTTTTCTGTCTGATAGCTAATCACTCACCTCAAGAAGCTTTCAGTTTTACAAAGATACTCACTTGGATGTGGATGGGTAGTGTATGTCCGTTGCTAGATGATGTTAGTTGAAGATCTGCTGTTAGTGGTTAGTTAGTTAGTGGACTGCTGAAAGCCTCATTCACCTATCCTCTTACAAACTTCCCAACTGAGTTTTATGCTAAACATCTTTACGTTGTTTGGAGTGCAGTACTGGAAAATGAGGAGACACAGGACTACATCTCAGATGTACAGCTTTTTGAGTTTACCAAGAAAATGAGGAGACTGTATTTAATCTTCATTCTGTTACTTTCTTAAGTGAATGCAGATTGCCACTGTTAGATGCAATGCAGGCTTGATGGACTTTTGATCAGATCTGTTTTGGCTGTTCTGACATACCATCGTATTAAATAACGTAAATGCAAGTTTTAGTAAGTAGAAGCAAATGCATGACTTTTAAATTTGCCAGTTAATTATGTCAAGAGTTCAATGTCGTATTCTAAGCCAGAACTGCTGATATATGAAAATTTGTCAGAAGTGGACTGTTTTACCAGCTTTGATGCTTGATCATGTCTGTCTAAATTTTTATTTTTTTTTTTTTACTCTGTATTGGTTTCTGAAGGAAAGAGGATAGGAATCTTGTTTGCCTGATGCTCAGGCATTTCACTGATTAATAGCAGGGGGTGGGTAGAGTAAGTGCTTGCCAACATTTTAGTCTGTACACTGATGATGCATGCGGGGTACAGGTCCATGTGGCACAATATTAAAAATGACTTGATTTTTTGCTAGTGTTGCTGTTTCTGCTGCATCAGCAATAGTAGCAAACAGCACTAGTGTTAACAGTGAAGACTGTTAAAATTGTGATGAATAAAAACAACTATTTCTTTGCCAAGTAAGCATACTAAAGCTGCTAGATTAGAAAACACATGAGTTGCAATGTTCCACCAGTAATAAAGCACTTAGAAGCTTTCTGTTGACATTTGCACAAAGAGAACAGATGAGTGTGCTGTATTTGTTTTTGAAGTTGGTTTGATGCAAACCTTACAACTGCCCACAACAGAAGAAGTTTTGCGGCTTGTCTTGCAAAAAGAAATGACTGAATTTTGATACAGCGAGTGCTGACAAATTGCTGAAAGTGCTGCTCGCTTATCATTGGACTGACAGTTTAATCATCAGAAGGGTACTGCTAGTTTGGGCTCAGAGGAACAAAGGAGGAGAAACTAGAGTTTTTCCAAGGCATTAAAAGATGAATTGAAATTTGAAACGCAAACACTTTTTTGGGGGAGGGTGACACTTCTGCATGACTTGTATGCCATATTCTCAATAGTGGTGTCCAGAACTTACAGATTCTTTTTCATTTCTTCTGGGAGAAAGTGCTCATCAGTTTAGTGCAGAAATGGGGCAATGTCTCGTTGTTTTGTTTCATGTTTTACTTCTTAATTCCTAAATTGATGATCCAGCAGCAGTTGCGTGCAGTAAAAAAATTTATAAAAATATTAACTTTTGGCATGCATTTTGTTGCGTTTCACCTTTAAAAAAAAACCCATAAACTTCTTAGTAGTAAAGAATGAGAAGGGACTTGAATCAGTTATTTTCCCCGCCTGCCCCCTCAGCTCAGTGCATGCTGATCTCGTGAATTTGAGTGGACTTAGTAGAGTTATCTCTGGTAGATAGTTATGAGAATTTTTCACTTTTCACAAAAAATTATTGTGGAAATATCGAAGGCATTAGTTACACTTGGTTTTAGTGCCATAGTCTGTAAGAAACAAATTTATTGTAGGAATTAACTTTTTCTTGTCAAAATACAGAAATTATGCTGTACATAAATTTGGTGCCATTGATATTTTGGGCATAGCTTGGTTTCTGTGAGAAAGTAGAAAACTGAAACTGAATGTTCTGTGCATCGCTGAGATCCAAGTACCATGTAGATTTCTAGCTATATGAACATAACTTTTTCTTACCACGCCTCTTAAAATTTTAACCTTAAAAAATTTGTTTACAACTTTTTTTTCCTGTGGAAACTAGCTTGTGACTGAGAATCTTTAAGGGTGGTGCTTTGCTTCCTTAAGGAAGCATGCTGACTGGTGGTTTAAGATGGTTAGTGTTTTGATTCATTCTGAATCTCTTGCTGATTGTGGCTTTTGGTTTGTTCCACCCCCATTTGCTGTGTATTGTAAAAATCAAGAATGATAGATAAGTAGCTCTTCGGTGACAGATAAACACTTCTTATTCTCTTCAGTTTAAAGACTTAAATTCTGTGAGCTTTGATGGCTTTGTGTTAGGCTTAAAAAAGGAACATAGGCTGAGAGTGGCATTAGTTTAGCTCTCTTTAAACGGCTGTAGCTAAATTGGAGCAAATTGTTAAGGTCAGAAGATTTGTTTCAGCTCTTCAAATTCTTATTTCTGGTTTAAACTGCAATGAGGAATGCATTGGTTTAAAAACAGCGTCCAAGTCTGCTCTTGTTTCAAAAGGTAAAGCTTTATAATTTAGAAGAAGCCTTCATGATGAGAAATTCTAAAGCTGTGGGCATTGGGGGTGAGGGTGGTTTGCAACTCTGAAGGTGATGGGAGAGGAAGAATTTGAACCTTTTCAGTGATTTCCTACTCTGAATATGCTTGCCAAGTGGTTTATGTAAACCAGTTTTATGTTGCAATCAGTCTTAAACACATGTGCAGGGTCTTACTTCCTCTAAGGCAATGATAATTGACAGCTGAAAAGCAGTAACTTCTTGGTGGTTTTTAATGTGATGACAAACATCATCTGAACACAGTCCTTCATGTGCTCAAGGCGGAAGAATACTTCATTGTTAAGTGTCATGAAGAAATCAAAAAAGTACATCTCTGTCAGCAAATGCCATCAGTATAAGCAGGGTGTCCTGCATCAGATCATATCTTAGAAAGGTGTTAGATTGAAAAATACTATCTGTAGGTGAAGGAAACAAAAGATTACATTACTTGCATAGTTTTCAGGGACAGAGGAACAACAATGTTCTCCTGGACCAGAATGCATGTCATTGCCACCATAGGCGACCATGTCGTGCCATATTAAGGTGGAACAAGATGATTATATTGAAACGAGTTTGTCTTTTTTTGAGTCTATTCCTCCACTGCCCTTCTGTAAGCAAGACAAAGTCGTTATTTGCTGCTAAACTTACTACTTACAACGTACAGACCAGAGTATCGTTAAAGGCCAATGTGGATTTTGAAATTCTTCATTGGAGTTTCTACTTCTGCCTACAGTAGAGATGGATACTTAGATTTTTTCAGAAGGAGGCCTATTTCTGCATTTGCAGAGCTTACAGGTTTTGGAAGTATGGTGAAGCTGCTGTATGCTTTTTTTAGCCATATCTACTATTATAATTAAGTATCTCTCCTTACTAACACTCCTTTAAATCCCTAGTGTGTTATACAACATAATTACCACTGTGGTGCTAAGATGGAGGTAAAGTAGTTAGAACTGTACTTAGATGTTTGCTTTGAAAGTAAAGCTTTCCTTACTTTTAAATCAGTTGTCTTCCTTTGAGATATCATGGTGGGAGAATTTGTAAAGAATTGTAAATGTGGAGGAGCTGAAGGCTTGCAAATGAACTTGGTAAGTGTGATTTCATGAGATGCATGCCAAAGAAGCTTTTGAGAAGGGAAGAGGGGACATCTGCTTGCTAGTATGTAAGAAATTATTTGAAATAAATCTAAATAAAAGACTATTTACTTGAGTTCTTCTTACTTTTAATGATATGTGGATTAAATGGTAAAAAAATGAAAAGGTCTGCTTTGAGGATGTGACCTTCCTACTTTTGTACTACTCCTGTCCTCAAATTAAGTTTTTTAAAGTATTTCAGAACAGAATAAAATGGATACTTGCTGGAGGTGAAGGAAGAGTAGAGCTTTTAGCTTTTCTAACATGCTGCTGGTGAGGCTTTCTGCAATCTTACTGCACTTCTGATAAACCCTTGAGGGAGGTGCTGGAAATACAGTAGCAAATAGTTCTATAGATATGTGTAAATCCTTAAAGTGAGTGGCGAAGTTGCAGGATACTCAGGAGACAGAAGCTTGAATTTGGTTTAATGGAGACAGTAAAAGGAAAGATTATGTGATCAAAATTCAGTACTTTTGTATGGACTCTTTTTTAGACACAAGAGGTGTGATTAAACAAGAGGCAGGTATCTGAGAAAACTGCTGTTAGTCAGAAAATAAAAATCTTGAAGATGTGTAACAAGATTCAGCAGAACCTGGAAAAAAACCAGGATGCATATTAAGCAGATAAATAACTTTGAGTTGTGTATTTAGGGGAACGCCTGTGGTCAGCTGGGCTAACAAGTTGGGAAGGAATATAGGTTGTGTTCTATCCATGGTTAGAAGTGAGAGAATGGGCGAACTGGAGACCGGATCTAATTATTTTATAATTTAAGCAGTAGTCTTTCAGTTCTGCCAAATACAAAATAAGTGAAAAGGGAGGCTCCCAGATAGTGTATTACACAGAAAGGGAGTTTGGAGAGACCTCATCAGCAGTTAAAGGAGAACTGGGAATACGTGCTTGTTATTTCACCTGTTGCTTCTGAATGTTTCTTCTGAGGTCTTAAGGAAAGTGTGTAAGGCAAGAGAAAAGGCAGAATGCCAAGAAGCAGAAAAACAGGAGCATTTGAGGAGCCGATGATAATGCTGAGTTGATGTAGCTGGCTATCCCTGTCCTGATGTTTGTCAGTGTTACCGATGGCTTGAATATAGAGAGAGAAGATAAAAACCTACATATGCAAAGAAAACTAAATTTCAGGTGTCTGGTCCTGTAGGGGAGTAGAAGATGTTGAGCTGGTGGGTGTCTTAATTCTGTGTAACGTTTGAGGCATGATAGATGGCTTAGGTCTCACACAAGCCACAATTCAGTGGTAGTCCTCGAGTCAGTTTATCATACTGTCTCTGCGAGTTCCGAATGTTTGGCTCCACAGTGTCACAAATGTGACATACGAGTATTTGCAAGGGAAAGATTAAAACAAGTGTTCTTTCTCGCCTGTGAAAACGAGGATATCTAATGTTAGTGATTATATTCTACGTGAAAGATACAACTTAAAATGGAATTTTCAGTGCAACTACTCTGAAGCTGCCAAATATAAATAAAAATGACCGTGTTGCTAGTTATGCCTCAGTACTTCGGCAGACTGCCTAGCTTGTTTGAGTGTAGTGTAAGTTAATGGAAAATCTGAAGAGAATGAAAAGGAAACAAAGTCTGCCAAAAGATGATAATATTTGTTCAAAAAGATGTACTAAAGAATTTCTTTATATACTGAAGCCAGTATAAATATACTGCTTGTAGTTCTGAGGATTTTGTGCCTGTTGCCAAAATTGTCAGTGTAGAAGCAGCTGTGGGTTTTTTCCTTGAGCTATGATTATATGATGACAAAATTTGTGTTCTCCATTCTAAACAGGTGTTAACCACCAAATCAGTATAGAGTATACATGATTGAGTGTCAGTTGTCAGTGGAGAAATGACTTGTTCTTGAATATGCAGAGTAAGCTTGTTAGAATTAATTCAGACTAACTTGGTTGAAAATTAGGTCTTCTGTGTTTAGAGATGTGTCGTTTCTGACGCTCTCCCTCTCCCCCTCCAAGCTTCTCAAGTGGTGAAATCTCAGCTATAAATGATTTTCCAGAGAAGAAATTGATTATGAAACAGAGGTTATGCTAATCTCTTGTCTGCTGCTAGACTTTCAAGTGACTTCTTGTTTCTGTGGCTTCCTGTGGTCAGATGAAAACATAAAATTTCTCTTTTCAGTTTCATTTTAATTCTGAAGATTTTTGAAAGCAGTTGTAACAATTCTAACTAAAAGACTGGAATTATTGATACCTGTTTTTGCTTTACAGCCCGCACTATCATAAGTCTTAGCACTTTGGGATCAGTGCCTGTTTAAATGTTAGTTTTCAGTTTGAAACTTGGTTAATACATTCATTTTAAGTAATTCTTTAGTGATAGTGGAATAAACTAATTGAGAAATTTTTATACTAGTTGGGTTTCCCTCAGTTACGAAATGTGGGGTTTCTTATCCTTACAGCAGCAATTTAAATACCAGTTTAACAGTTCTAGAAATGAAACAAAACCTCTTGTTGGATATGGGTTTTGGTTAAATAAGACAAAGCTTTGTGTCCACTCTCAGATTGTTAGAGTTTAGTGAAACTAACCTGGATTTGTATCAAATTATCCATTTTTAACTACCTTTTTGATAACTACTCGACTACGTCTTGCAAGTAAATACTTCAAGGTGTGGGTAATACAGGTGTAATTGGTAGAAACAGTACTTGTAAGTCTACTTCTGACATTCTCTGGTGCTGTCGAGGAGTTTTTCATTACTTTGGAATGAAGTAGTAGGACTTAGGATGCATCTAGAGGTTGCTCAGGTCTCTGGTACCATACTTGTCTTTTTTTTTCGTTATCTCACTGGGGCAGTCAGTAGAACAGTATTTATTAGTTTGTTGTCACACCGTGTGCTCAGTAACTGCACCCTTGAGTTAACAGTTTTCTCATTGCTTAAAGATGCACCATTTCATTTCCAAATGCTATAGTTAATCTCATAACTAGCAAATAGTACTGTATTGATGCATTTTTTTTTATTGTTAGCTACAGATTTCTTAATTTTTTTTTTTTGCTTTCTAGGTGCTTTATTATTAAAAAATACATGGAAGAACTATTGTTATACACCACCTATATGATATGAACAATCTTTTAAGTGTTACAAGAAGCTGCACATAATTTTTACTTCAGTAGCTGAGTACTATAAACAGGTTGAGTAGGCAGCAAATTTCCAGACAAGAAAAATGTTTAAGATGGGGGCTGCAATTTAAAAAAAAAAACACAAAAAACCTAAACAAAACCGAGAGAGGAAGAAAATGGCATTAAGATTTGGGAGAGATTAGAAAGAGAAGATTGTCATGCTCTGTTACTGTATTTAATACCTAATATACGTTTTTCCCCCCACAGAAATTAGCAGAGTACGGAAAGACATGTATAACGACACATTAAATGGTAGTACGGAGAAGAGAAGTGCAGAATTACCAGATGCTGTGGGACCTATTGTACAGTTACAAGAGAAACTATATGTGCCTGTAAAAGAATACCCAGATGTAAGTATATCTTTTTAGTCCCTAAATTATTTTTTTGATCCTTGTGGTCGTCTTCAAATGTAAATTTCATGTAATGCTACCCTTGGATCACACTGAATTGCTTTTGACAAGATACTTCTTAGGGAAGCAGTGTATGTTCCACTTTGGGCTTGATTTGTAGTGAGTGTGAGTGGAAGAAGGTTGTGTTAAATACCAAACTAGTATGGATTATAAAGCTGTAGATTTAAGATCTGAATTACCTTCTTCATTCAGTACTGTCAGTCCTGAGACACTGTGTAGCGAGTTTTATGAGGGAAGTAGTTCTTGGGACAGTGTTTTTCCCTCTCAGTGTGTCTCTAAAAGTCAGTTGGAGAATCCTTAGAGACCATTTAGAGACTTTTTTGAGACTGTACTTAGTCTCAATTCCTGTTTGTCCCATACCTGTGTAACCAGTTCTGTTGCATATAGAAGTGTCTTTTATCTTGGGGTTGTTTTTTCTGAGCAAAGCTCCTTGCATGCCAATGTTAGGTTCTCCACTGGGTGTTGTGTTCTGTTGTACACCTACCTTTTCAAGGGAGAACGGTTTCATTTAACTAGAAGAACTAATTAGAACTCCTGTGGTCTGAATGGTTTCTTAAAACAACTCAGGGAAAAACAGTCCTGTCAAAATCTGCCTCAGCCATTTTCATTGACCACTGACAAAATGAGAAACTGTGTTACTCCTCCCTAACAGAATTTAGAGGTCCTGTTGCAGTGGAGGAGCGCAGGGTCCAAGTGAGGCATTTGCACATTGAAGTGGTGTAAAGTGGAAGAAAGTGCAGAACATCAACAAATGGAAGTAACACATGTGTGTTTCTGTGGCGTTTCTTTGTATCATTAATTAGATTAAGCTCTTCAAATTTAGCTTTATTATTTTAACGCTGCCTAGAACATACAGGCCTCTAAATAAAACTTCATTGTGCCATACTTCATTAAGAAAATTAAGTGCAAGTCATTACTCAGAATATTTAGACAAATGTCTCTTCTCCCTTTTCAGTTTTCACGAAGTTGTTTTGTTGCTTTTGGGTTAAAATAACTGCATTGGGAAAAGTGTTCAAAGAATTTGCATTGGCAGTAAGGACATCTCTCTCCCCTTCCCTTCCATTTTTCTTCCAAATTAAATATATGCATATGCCTATCTGTATATGTACACATGTACATATCCCCACATCAAAAAACAGTGATTCTTTTGAAACTCTGTGGAATTACAGATTTTTGAGAGGAACTGTGCTATGCAGTTGTTCTGTAAAGAGATGTAAGTAGCTCTGTACTTGGATACCTGTATATATCTTCGAGTTATATTGCTTATTGGTTTTCTAAAACATAGCTTACTTGTTGAAATCTTGTTTTTATAACTTGACAACGCATCCTTTGCAAAGAGTTGCCTTGGTTCTTGGTCGTAGTTTTTACAGAACTTGATGCTTGCTGTACAGGATCATGGGATAGGAGGGAGAAAAAGGGGTTGGATTTCCTATAATTATTATTAAGCTTTTCTTCTAGAAATCAAGGGTGTAGTAGCATAGCTCTTCACTGCCAGTCAATTGTCAAATATAGTGTAAATAAGCAGGAAAGACTTTGTCTCTATTTACTGTCAAAGCACTTGTGTAACTTCGAGTATATGACTCCTCTAGCTACTGCTAGCTCTGTGCCCTCAGAAGAATGCCCTTGAAGTGGTCACTAATTTATTTTAATAAACTCTTAAAATTTCAGAAGGTGGGGAGATTTGTGATTTGTATACCTGTGACCTGGAATAAAAAGGCAGTTGGTTCTTGTGAGATGATGTGACATGTTTGCTAGGAAATGTACAGCTTCTACTGCTATGGTGGTACTTGGCAGTTCAGGCTTCATTGGGGAGCCAAGCCCAGCGTTCTCTATGTGCTCCTGCCTGTCTACGTGTTGTCTGTATGTGTTCCTAGCTACTCAGAATGGGATCTGCACAGCCTCAATAATTCATTAAGCAGCTAGAATATACCACTACATCCAAAAAAAGCTGCGGGTTTGTATGTAGGCCCTTTCTAAGATCTTTCTGCAAGTTAGAAATTAAATAACCTGCTTTGCATTCAGGCTAGTACGGCGTTCAGAAGGTCTGGAGTACAGTGATTCCAACTTGTCTTAAAAAAACCCTGTAAAATTCACTTGCAAAGATTAATTTCGCCTGTAAAGATAATTTCATTGTAATCACAGTGTTACGTGAAACTTCTTACTCGTATCTAGCAATTGATTTAATTGTTGTCAGATACAGGGAAGACATGCTGTGCAGACTACCAGAGTGAGTTTGTCACATAAATCCAGTTAATTCTATTGCCATCATTCTCTTCCAACTGACAATCTTGTATACCTTATAAAGACGTAAAGATGGATAAACTTAAAGATTATTCAGAGGAGAGTGACCAGAAACTGTTTTCTGGTGGAGATTTAGTAATATTTTTAATGACAGAAATAAAAAAAAGAAAATCAACAAACTTTTGTGATGTTCTAATAAACTTTTATTCTGTTAAATAGTTTTTAATTATAATTTTACGCATGTAGATTAGTTGACTGTAGTGAATACTGTATAGTATTATAGTGCCGTTTTGTGTACAGACCATTAAATTAATTGTGAGGCATGAAAATACTGGTCTGCCATAAGTTTAAACAAACTTATGTTTCATGTGTGTATATATATATATAAACATACTTATATACATATATGTATAAAAGATGAAACAGGAAATTTTCATAGCCTACGTCACTTCAATATTACTGTTCGACTGTCCTTTGAGTACCTACACAGAGGAAAGAATATATAAAATTGAATTACAAAGCTAAAATAAATATATAAAATCCCCTATAGTCTCTCAGTAACTTAGTTTTTAATACGAGTGCATATTGAGTATTTTTATTCTAATTCTTATTCTAACACGATAGTTGATGCAGGATTCAACTTTCCAAAAAATTGATTGTCTGAAACAGCCTGTAGTTTTTAAATGCCGACTGTGTTAGAGTCTGCATTTGTACTTCTGTAGGAGTAAGTGGAAGATATGCAAAAATCTTGCTGAAGAATAAATAATTTTCTTTTGTTTGTTGTATTAATAAGGAGCATTTTTCCATGATGTAATCACAGTCTGATAATTTACCTAACTGTTGGGCTGGTCTGCTTCCTGGCTCATTGTTTTTCCATTCCAAGCTACAGTAATACGGTTGTGTATATTTGTATATGTTATTTTCTTCTAGCACCCTTGAAAGGTGTTAGATCTTTATAGACATTTTAGTCTTAAAACTGAGCTTTGAGCCACTTAGCTTTTCTGAACCATGTATGCGCTCCTGAAACTCGAGAAATTGTGCAGGAGGCACCCAGAAGATTGAATTCCATTAGATGTCCATAATTTGCCTTTCAGTTTAAAAAATGTTCTCTCTACAGTTAAATCTTTGTATGCTCATTTAAGTCTTTGGTGTTACAGTTGGAAGGCATTTCCAATTCATGGAGAAATATCTTGCATCAGAGTTTAAAGAGTAAGAAGAAAAGATGTCAGGAAAATTACTGAGCTCTTAGGAAGCAGAAGAATGGAGGATATGCTGTTGTTTGTGGGTGAATAGTTAATAGTCTTTAGCATTTCTTATGCTTCAGATAAATGATTAATTTTCTTGAATTTCCCTAAAGAGCTGAGACTAAACTTTCTGTCTGATATCAATTTAAACAGTTTTTGGAATTAGTACCTACAAATGTTGGACTGAATAAATGTTTTTCTATTATAATCACGGCTTTATTATTAATAAGTACCCTGTTAGCTCTGATTAATGTGAAATTCTCTGTTGGAACTCTTCTGTGCCTCTTCAGTAAAAATGTAAGAACTCGGTAATTATCGCATCTAAAGTAGCATGTCCTTTGAGTATACTGAAGCTCAGAGGCCAGCAGTGATAAACAGCTTGCGCGTACTTTCTGACCATTTTAGTTAAAACTGTTTAATTAGTACAACCGAACGATGAACACGGGGATTCATTTTACTATGGGGAACTTACTGACAAAATGTTTAAATCCTTTTTCAATTTGGTAATATCAGAGTTTAATAGCATCCCTAATAGGGATTAGGAAAATGATAACATCATCTTTATTTATTGTTCTGATTCTTTTACTTAAGCTCTTCATTCCCTCGTGGTAAACAGGGAAGGAGGCTAAAAGAGCTGGCCTTGTTTACCCTTGCAGTGGGAAGGAAAGAGAGAATGTAACTGGTCTCTGTAAGTAAACTTGAGCTGCAGAGTACCATCAGGGCTGAAGGAAGATTTGGCAAAAGCTCAACTACTGATACAAGTACAAATGTATATGAAAGAACTAAAGCAGTTTGATTACTAATTTCCAGTCTCAATGAGATATTTGGAAAAAACATTCTAGTAGAAGTAGTGGGAGCAAAAAAGTTAATTTTGAGTTTGAACTTCTATCTATTTATGAGAGGCTTTATGCACTCTGGTTGTAAATAGTAAGGGACTGGATTCATGGAGAAAGGTCCCTTTTGTTTAGATGCTAATAAAACGGAGACATGCCTTAATATGTGTATGAAGCTTTTTTGCACTTCCTGATGTTTTATCGGATATCCTTCCGTTATTGACCTTCTGATTCACCTTTTGAAACATAGGTTTCTTTTGAGCCCCGGTTCACACTCAATAGGTTACTTTTTTTGGTAGCACCTTGCTGAAAGATGACATATGTTGTCATAATTCTATTCAGAAGTAAGTCTGTCAAATCTCCAGAGTGTGTTTATCCTCGGAGACAAAAGGATGGGAGACAGTCTAGAATACATTGGAGATAAAAACCCTGTCCTTCAGTCTCTGAAGGTAACCTTGCAGGCTCAGCATCAGTTCAGCAGTACCAATGAACTTGGTCCGTATCTCATCCTTGTAAGGATTATTTCTTCCCCATTAACTCTTTAAGCACTGAGTGCTTGCAGTTGATTTAGGTGATTATCTAGTTGTTTATCTGTTAATTTTCTTATTCCCATTTCATTCTTATTTTCAAATTTTGCTCTTTAACTATTTGCCAGTATTCTGTTTTGCATGTGTGTAAATAGAAAAAAAGAGGAAGGCAGGGTGGAGGTAAGACAAGTAAAGACAAAGTAAATAGCACTTGCTTTGGCTAGGGACAATGTTTACCTTAATGTTTTTCAAAGTAAATTCGGAAATCTGGGAGAAGAAATGAATTGCATCTGGTACTGATACACAAGTTGAACATATTTGTTAGGATACCAGTTTGTTATGGTGATGCTTGTATTAGTAACTTCTTCAAATTAACATAATGGGATTAAACTTTTAGTGATGTCTAGCATGTATAGGACGCTTCTAGTAGAAAGTAGTAGATTATTTTTCGTGTTCAGTGACTATACAGGTCCAACTCATGAGGGTAGGAGTTCTCTAATCTGACATTAACAACTAGTGCTAGACACTTGGGCACCTTCTGTACACCGTGGATGAAGAGGAGTGTGGGTGGGCAAGCCAAGTGCTGAAGGAGAATGGTAGGCTAGAAAATTAGTCTAAACAGTTAGTTTGCAGATGCCTGTTGTTTTCCTGTGAATGAAATACCTAAAATTTTAGTTAGAATAAATTAATCGTACTAAAAAATGGTTAACCTCGGAAATTATAAAATTTGAGCTTGCAAAGGATATACCCAACTGAACTTTTTGAAGAGCAAGTTAAGACCTAGTAGTCAGCATCTGTCATGCTTTTGCTCACATGATGCCTTTCATTATGGCTCAACTCTCAATTATAATTGTCTCTACAGAGTGAGGCTTTCAATCGGCAACCCATTTATCAGAGCTGTTGTCTTAATACCCTCTTTTGTTTTAGAATTCTGCACTTTATGTGCATAAATGTCTTTAGTTCATGGACTGCAAAAATATTTGGGTGCATGGTTTCAGTTGGTCATGTACTACAACTGTTGTGTCAGTTTGTCTAAGCTTCCTTTTACTGAACTGTTTTCCCTCAGAACTACTTCTTGCTTTGTGTAGTAGCTCTTGCAAGACTAAGTACCGAAGAGTTGTGTGCAAATACAAATAATGAAAGGTCGATTGTGGGGAAGAGAGATTTGTGGAATATTGATTTTGTTTTTCATTGTTTTTTGTTCAGTGTGTTCTTTCAAATGTTTATTGTAGTGAAGAAGGGTTTTATACAGAGAGGAAAAAGTGCTTCAGCATGACATTTTCGCTTGCTGTTGTGAATAGGTCAGGTACACCTGCTGACCTTGTTGGTAGTTTTTTGTTAATTAACATCCTGTGTACTTTAACTAGGATCAGGACTGCAGTAAACATGGAAATACACCAGTAGGGGCTAAAAACATACTTAATATAGAGCAAGGTAGAACTGTGTTTAAATTATGTATGTGGATTTACTAAGTACTGTGTAGGCATCAGAATCCCTAGTAGATGCACTCAGTTATTCAAAGTCAAGAACAGATCTTCCGTTTTCTTCAGAGCTGAAGTTGACTCCTGAGGATGACATTTGTGGTTGAGAAGTACAGTGTTTTAAGGAGGTAGGAAATGCAGAGAGAAAACCCCTTTCTTGAGAATGAAAAGGGTTTTTTAAACTTTTTTCCCCTCTGGGTAGATGACAAAGGAGATCTATAACACTGAGCTGCTGTACTTACCCCAGAAACTTAACCTGACGATTATACCATGCTATCTTCCTCTTTATTCCTTCTTTCCCTTCCGTATCTGGTGGTCAGTAAGCTGCTGACAGGCATATTAGGTATTTTTTCCTTTTTTGTAGCTCTGTAGTTTAGGTATTACTGTTTGTATGCTTAGATTTTTATGGAGTTGCCCTTGCAAAAGTAATTCAATACTTTTTTGTCAGAGGACAGTATGACTTCTGTAACTTCATATAGGTAGATCAGTGAAATGCAAGTCTTCACTAATTATGCTTGCTCCGTGTTTTGCTGGGATAAGAAGGCACTGAGCCCCATCCTGAATTGTTATTAAAAGTAGTTTTGAGTACCAGTCAAAATACCCGCCTGATACTTTCCTTGTATCTCCCAAGTCATACACTCAGGTAAAAATCAGCTTACATGTCCTCAATACTAAAAGGTCTGTTGTTTACTACCAGAGTAAGTCTGCCTATGAGCCTTGGGGGTGCATATTAATTAAAAAAATAAAGTTGCCTTTTAAGCAAGAACATCAACTAGTTTTTTTTAAAGAGGTGTGCTATTTTTAGGTTCTGCTGTTGCTGAAGTTCTGAGCTCATTAATACATTTTAAAGTGTATATCACTTGTCAAGGAAGTCTTCAGTGTAATGTTGCATTTACAGCATTCATTTCTGATATGAATTTGATCATAATTCAGAACAACAGGATTGTTCTTCTATGTGTTTGCATCTGGTCGATGTTGGTCACTTGGTCTTTTTCCATGATTCTTGTTGAAGGGCAGATTGTACACAAGTACCAGCCTGTGGAGTAAATTTTCTGTTTATATCTTTCCTTTCTTCTGTGTTTAGTTTCATAGCTTAGGAACTGTTGTTTACCTGCCTTAGACTTGAACATTGGATTTAGAGTAAACCACAAATACTACCTCAATAGATACCTCTGAATAGGAGATTCTGAGACTGTGTAGCTAATAAGGTATTCATCCATTGTGGTGTGGATCTATTCAGTTTATTCATTTAGTCTCTGCTTTTTTTTTAAGCCAGCAAGAACAGTAGTCGGACACAATTGCTTCATTTCAGTTACTTTGACATGATATTAACTCACAATTCTAAGCTTTTATGTTTCTTCTCTCTTTCTTATTATGAGCACTGTAAAATAGTTGAATTCTGTGAAGGCACTGATTCCTTTTGAGATTTGCTACACTTCTTTGAAACTGTGTGCATTGTTTTTCTTTCATATACACTCAGTATTTTAAGAAAAATAGTATTGGTTGTTGAGCAGCCAGTTCCTTTCTACACCTTACTTGCTCTCATTTTAGTTGTCTCTTATTAAATAGCATAATACTCCCTGTCTTCCAGGAAGGCTCATGCACCTGTACTAATGGTGTACATTCATCCACCCAACACTTAGAACTAAGTTGCTTAGGTTGATTAATGCTTTTTCAGAAGATTCTGTAGAGTCCTGATGTAAGCTTCATCAATATCTTTCAGCAATGTGGTTTATAAACAATCGGAACATACTGAACTAAAAATTCAAGTTCATTCTAGTTGCAAACATTATGATGTGTAGTGTCAACGGACACTGAGGGCTGTACCTTGTTGTCAGTGATACGGGGACTGCTTGCTCTGGGAAGACTGTCAACTGAATTATGATTTAAGGTTGCCTTAAATATGCAGCAGTTTCTCAGATTTTTGTGTTTTGCTTTTTTTTCCCCTCCACCGAGTACAGGTGGTCTAAAAATGTGAATGCTGTATGAAATAGGTATCTCTGTATTCCTCTTCCAAATTCATTACCGTGATTAGTGGAAATGACCAGTTCTTACCTTGTTAATGTATCTTAAGTACTGGTGATAATGAATATATTGTTCAAATTAACATATTCAACTTTTGGTTCATACTGTTTAACCAGTTTGATTTGTATAATTTGAAATCATTTGACTATATTTGATTACTATTGTTTTTAAAGTGAATGTCACTTGCATTAAAAGCAAAGCAAAGTTGCTGTCACTGAACACAAACACTGAAATAGTATTTCTTGGGCTTTGGTCTCTTTAGATTTTTTTTCCAAGTTAGTCTGGCCGAAATAATATTTTACTTTTTTTTTTTTTTCCTTCCACAAGTGCAAATGTTGTCCTTGACACCTGGAAAGTTGTAAACAAGGGCTTGTGAGTCTTTCTGAAGGATTTAAGTTTCTTCAGGGAGTCAGCAGATGGGCAGCCTGAACAAGAGAGAGACCTGGAACTCTGGCTTTGTAGCATAAACAAGGTTGGAAGATAACTTAGAGATAATATGTTACTACAGATAGGTAGATTGGCATGTGAATCTGAAGTGCATCTCAAAGCTTTATGATAACTCTTTCATATGCCTTTTTCTCTGTGGTAAATATGAGGTAGTTCCTCTTCTCTTGCAATGACTGTGGTGGTCATCACAGAAGGTTGAGTGTGGTAATGTCTGTCTCCTTACTTTAAAAGCCCCTGGGTAAAAGGCAAAAGCTAGTTAGAAGTGAAGCCTGAATGTCGTAATTGTTGATATGCTGCTGTTTTAGTAGTGTTGTAATTGTAATTGTTTAATATAATAGATTCAATATGATTTGATATGCAAAAGTGCTGTTACTACTGTAATGCTGCTGCTCTGTGCTGCTTTATGCTGGCTGAAGCACATAACTCATATAGTGAGTATGTCGTGAAACTTGTATCCTTAAACGCTCCCGACCAGTTAGGCTTTTTAAGGTGTTTCAGGTGCTTTTCAGTTTTGCCTCATTTCTCTTTTTATGTATTACCTTCTTACAGGTAGAGCAGAGAGTTAAGGTTTGGTAATATGACAGCTTTTAGCAGAAGTCACTTAAGGCAAACAAGGTGGATTGGACCTTAAAGCACTAAAGGCAATATTCAGAGGGCTATAATTTGAGATCTCTTCTGCATTTCTTAACTATTCTGCAGTTTTAGGCTTGAATTTTGCAAACTTACGGATTCTGGCAGCTGTACATCTATATTGAAAACTCTGTAACAGCCTTGTCAGAAGGTGAATGGAATTGTTCAATTTTTTCACTTTAAACATGGTCAACATGGAGAAACCTGTTTGTGAATTTAATTTTTTTTTTTAGGAGAAATAATTGAACAACAGCAAGTAGACATTGAAAGCTACTAGTCTTTTTTATGGGTGAAGCATGTCACTTAAGTCTGTAGTAGAATGACAAACACTACCAATTCTATAACCCTACCGTTTTTTTGTTCTAAACTTTTGGAGAACAATTGGCTTTTGTTTTGATGAAACAGCTTAAAATTACTTTCTGTGAGGTGTTTCAGTATTTTCATGGCATGAAATTCTAGACCTAGTTTGGTAAATTAACTCCTAATGAATCTAATGCAGCGCAAACTATGTACATGGAAATTGATTGCGATATACAAAGCTCCTATGGCTAGGCATTATCATTCTCCGTTTAAATCGTGAGGTTTTGTAGTTCTGATTGTTGAAATACTTGGAGCCTTTTCAATATATTTAAAGATATAAATAGGTATTTCAGAAGTTGACTTGTCTCAAACTAGGTAAGAAGTATGATTCCCCTCCGTGAATTCACATAAATGAGAGCTTGTTTCTACTACAGAGCTTTAATTCTATGAATCAGATTGCAGTTGTGTTACCAATACTTGACTGTGTGTAAAAGTAAAGGAGCAAAGCAAAAATTATCTAATGTTGGTTGTGATAATTACAATTTAGTCAGCTAAATTAGGTAATTAAAATCAGTCACATGAATGGAAAGCATGTTTATATTTAGGAAGGTTAAATACCTTAATTTGTTACTCACTTCAGAAATGTCATAAAATGCATTCCCCCCCCCAAATATCTTGGTTGAATACAGAAACTTTCATCACAGCTGTCACTGGTAGTGCCTACCTTTATTATCCACAAAACAATACTACGCATCTTTATCATGGGTTTAGTTGCTCTGTTGCTTGGTGTGGTTCTTTTCCTTTTTTTTTTTTTTTTTTTTTTTTTTTTGACTTGTCAAAGAGTGCTGTTGTGGAGGAAAAATAGTAATTACTGTTTGTATAATACTGCTTTAAGGTCTTTGGTTTGGGAGTGTGCAATTTCTATGTATCCTCCCACCTTTCAAGGTGATTATAATTTAATAAATTTATTTTTGGAACTTAGATTTATAAAACACAGAATAATTCAGCATAAAATCCATTGCCTGAAAGGGATGCAGAACTTTGTCTAAAGTTCCAGAAACTAGTAAGATGAAATGAAGTGGTTACTGAGCATCTCTTCTTTGCATAGACTTAAGTATGACCTCAAAGCCTGTTTCTGCTTGGTCAGCTGTTCCTCTTTGGGGGAGGAAAAGTGACTGCATTTCTCTGATAATTTAAAAAAAGGGAATGGTGTCCCATAAGTATAAGAATTTCCATTTCTGTAAAGTATTTGTAACAACAGTATCACCATCTGCAATGGTGCTCCAATTTAAACATTCTTTCTCACTTCTAATTACCGAGAATTGGAAGTAGTCTACAGCAAAATTGCCAACTTTAAGTGCCTTGAGTAATGTCACATGTAGTCACATCTAATTAAAAGGTATTATTATGGAAATTAGTTGTTGGACTGTATATCCTGAGGATCCATTGTTATTGGAATATGAGTTTAATGATGTAAACTGTGAGGCTTAGAGGGCACTGCTGGAACCTATATTTAGGTATTGGAGACTGATTTACACACAGCACAACTTGTTAATTCTCTAGATAAATGTGTCACGATTCCCAAGTAGAGCATGGAATTGAACAATTTTTACTCATCTCCTAGTGTTATTGAAACTGGTGTCTTGTCACTGTTCTGAAAACCTCATCTTAGTGGATGGGATGAAACAAATTATTCACTATCTCACTTAAGCATGCCTACTATTAGATTGTTCACGGGATCTGATTTCCTGAAAGAGTTTCTGTTAACAATCTTTCAATTACTGTTTAAAGGTTTTTATGACCACTTAAAGGAGGGAACTACCAAACTGTACTGTGGGCCTTTAAATCATTGCAAATGGGCCTCTAACGATAACAGAGATTCCTGTTTTAAAACCATGAAATTGTTAATTTGTCTATCTTTACAGCTTTCTCACTTATGTTGATAATTCTAAGCAATTTAAAATCCAATTATTTCCAAAATATGACAGTAATTAGATTAGTGTTTTTACACGAACAGAACATGTAGCATAAAATTCATTTTGAGGGATATTATTTTATAGTTACTTGAAATGGAATTGAAACGACCCTATTAAGATTTTCTTTAAACTTACGGCATGAGGAAAAGGGTTAATGTTTAAAACAATCTTAAATGAAAAGCAAATGTGACTTCAGTGCACAGTTTGTATTAGTATGTATGAAAAGCACTGAGAAAGCAGAAGGGAAGCAAATAGTGCAAATTAATATAGTACAAACAGGAGGATTTCTGTCCTATTAGGTGAAGATAGAATAATGCTAATTAAACATGCTAAAAGAACAAACTGCTGTTTCACTGAAGAGCTAAAGTTAATATTTATATGAACAACTACACAATTTATAAGCGGTGAAAATGAGATCAGAAATTAGTGGGTGGGGATGGGGGGAACCCAAAACCCCAAATGTTTTTCACCTTGAGTGTGTTTGACAAGGCCTGGCTTTTGTCTTTGATAACTGATAAGGTCTCTGCTTTGTTGTTGTGTGTTCTCCTGGCTGCTGATCCAGCCTGTCGTGTTGTCAGCTCAGTGAGGAATGTCAGTAGACTGGAGCAAAAGGGACATTAAATGGTTGACACTGAGGGATGGCAATAAATGAGATGGGAGCTAAATATATAGGTTTGTGACATTCATTCTAGCAGCTGGCTTAAGTCCTGCTGTTTGGTGCTTGGGTATACTAGCCTTAAAAAGGAAGAGAATGCATTGTAGCACGAGGAAGAAAAAAAAACCAGCTGGTGGCTTATCAGTCAGCCCTAATGACAGGGAAGGTTAAAGAGTTTGGAAGGACAAAGTTTGAAAGAGTGTTTTGATTAGTAACATAAAATTCTTAATTTTATATAACCAGTTTTATAAAACTAGTCTAAAACTTTGCAGTTTTTCAAGGCTTGTTAAGTGCAAAAAGAAATTAATATGTCATTTGCTGTCCAAAGAAAGTTATTTTTAAAATTAAGTTACTTTTGATTCAAGCAGTTAGTTAGGTGATCTTACAGTAACATTCTTTTGATGTTTTCTCGCTCCTTAATGGGACTCTTTGGAAACGTTTTGATACTTGATTAAGTATTTTGCAGTTTAATACTTAATTTAGAAAAAAACGTTTATTTTTCTAATAGACGAAAGCATGAATGCTCTCAAATGGTATAAACTTTATATATCTTCACATTCCCCCCCCCCCCCCATTAGAGATGTAGAAAAGTATCATGTATTTTAAATACGATTTTTATATTTGATGCATTTTCAAAATGAAAGTTAATGTTTGGAAAAATAAGTGTTTAATTGCTTAAAAGCTTCATGTTTGATATGTAACTTATAACTACATCTAGTTCTTTTACATGCAGTAAAGGCTGTTGAATGTAAGCTTGAAATGAGTCCCAGCACCTTAGTTGGAAGATTAATCCTGCTTGGTATTGTTTGCTGCTTCTTGTTGATGGAGGTTTCTGCTGTTTCTTCTTAAGAACTTGTTTGGTTCTTGAACCCAGACATGATTGTTTCTCCGGGCTTACAGCTGTCAGTTGACCCAAAGAGGAGTGAAGAGCAAAGCCTCATCTATGGCTTCTCAACAGGTAAACTAGTAATGAACAAGCCTTTCCGTCTGCTCTGTGACGAACAGGCCCAGCCTTTCCTTGAAAGCAGCTGTGGGCTGTAGCGAGTGAAACTATACTCCTGCCTAAAGCCTTTAGTGGAGAGTACTTTGCCATTTTTTTGCTCTTAAATGTGGGCAGGCATAATTTTTTTTTTTTTTCCTTAAATGTGCAGCAGCATGATCTGAACATGGTGGGAAGAGATCAGGAAATTCCAGATCTCCTCCTCTTAGGAGGAGCTGGTATGTCCCCTTCCTTAAAGTTTGTTGGTGTGTTTGTGGAAGGGAGGTGTAGGCCAGGAACTTAGTGGCAGCTTTTAAAGACTGCAACAATGATAGATGAGTCTCATCTGTCTTAATGTCAAGAGCTGTTTTTTTTCCCAGGATAGGAGCAGCTTCTCCTTGTTACATTAGTACTATCAGAGTGGTTTTCTATCAATTTGAGAGGGTCTTGCATTAAATTATCATCTGTGTATGTGTTTATCTTTTCTACAGGGAGTACTAAAATAGGTATGCAAAAGTTCAGGTGGACTGAACATAGCATGATGATGCACCAGATACGGTTGTCAGGCCTTGAGTAGAAGAGATTAGAAAGACTGGATCTTCTTTGCTCAGGGAATTTGATGCATTGTGTTTAGTTAGATTTACTTTTTTTATATACCTCTGTATAGAGAGATTTATGGCTGTGGAGCTATACAGTCAGTTGAAAATCTTCTCTTGCATTTATTACATGATACCCTTTATGAAGTGCTGGTTAGCTTTTGAATTAGCACAGCGGCCCTTTGTGGATCTCCTGTTTTGAATTCTAAGTTTTTTTAGGTCAGTGCAAATACTACTTATGTGATACATGATACAAAAATACCAGAATAAATATGAGCAAAATTGTAGCTAATTTAATAAACTTGCCTTTATTCCTTTTACCTATTTAATGCAAGTGCTGATTGTTTGTAATACTAGCTTGTTTTTTTCAAATGATTATTTAGTTGTGTATAGTAAAAAACAGAAGCGCACAGCTTTTATAGTTTTGGGTTAGAGGTCAGTCATTTAAGAGTTATTCTTAAATTAATTCTCTCAAACTTTGCAGTCCATTTATCTGACTTCAGCTGCTTCTATTTAGAGCAACTTAATGCAACTTCTGCAGTGTTTGAAAGTTTCTTGACTATTTGCCGATATAATGTAAGGTCTTTATGGCGGCAGTATATCATTCATTTTCACCAAAAATGTAGATCTCCCTTTTGGTTTGTTTGCATTGCTTTCTAACTTCCATCTGAAGGTTGTATTATCTAATGCTGAAATTATGTGATGGAGGTGCAGTTTTGCTACCGGAAAATGAAAAAGAAAACAAAATCCTTACACAATCCTAGAACAGTAAAACTCCTTACTAATCACTTAAATTTAAACTAAATGGTAAATGTCTTGGCATAAATGTTTGTCTTGGGTTAATTTTTAGAAAAATGAATTGAGTATCGGTTAGATGTGGTGATTTTTCAAATACAGTAGGTTAGGATATTTAATTTTTTTGGTACACTGTTAGATAGAATGACCTTCAAATTAGCCAAAGAATTTCTGAACAAATGATGTTAGCTCTTTAGCAGCTAATCTAGCAAAACAGTACCCTTGAGATTAAAGATACTACCTTTGTGTTAACATATAAAAATATTTTTTCCCTCTTTTCCACCTTTGATAACACATGTATACATTGTTTAAAAAATCAGGTGGAATCTTCTGTCCAGAGGAGCTGAAAATAGATATTTTTATTTTTTTTTTAGGCAAGATTGTGTTGTATTTTGTGCTTGAATGTGTGGATGAAAGTTGTGTTGGTACACTAGATAACAAGAGAAATATATTCTGAAGATTCTGATTTTTGGATGTACAGGAATTGCTATGTCCTGAATTCTTATGGCTGCATGTTGAGAGCGAGTTCTGACAGATACCGAGTTCAAACAGATAACAAAGGAAACTGTATGTTGGTTTCTCTGACTAGTTGTAATGTATTCAGTTAACCAAGTTTAGCTATTGCTGAGGTTCTTCTGTCATGTGCATTAGAATTTCTGTGCTAAAAATTAAGCATTATTTAGATAAATTTCGAGCCATCGTGAGAACATTTTATTGAAGAATTTGAACATTTGAATGAAACACCAAGTATTTAATCTGAATACTTGATAATTTACTCAAGTTCTCTTGTAAAATGCAAGTTAAGAATTTGAAGAAAAAAGTTGTATACTTCAATGTGTGGGGTTTTTTTGTTTGTTTGGGTTTTTTTTAATTTTTTTTTAAACTTTTGCTCTAGAATTTCTTTCTTTAATAAAGAAAGCTCTATTACCATTATTAAAATGACCTGGAAAGCTAGCCTGATTCCCCCCCCCCCCCCCCTTCCTTTTTTATAGATCTGATCCATTGTACTTACATGGGGTTTGTAAAGCTGTTTGTCAGTTAAACAAGCTCTCAAAGCCTTCAGCACAGAGGTTATTAGAGGTGAATAATGTGGATTTAAAGGATTTAGTAATTCATTCTAAATCCCAGCTATACTTTTAAATGCATTTTTATTTTTTGCTTTTTTTTTTAAAAGGAGTGTTTTAAGCATTAGGGTGCAGTCTGCTGAGTAAAAACTATATTTTATTGACATCACATGGATAATCTGGTTTGTGTAGTTTACAGCTGCAGTGATCAGAAAAAGATGCTGAGCTTTTTGAATGATCACCAGTGGCTGATACTCTGCTCAGTCAGAAATGAATGTAAATAATCTGGTAATTGGCAGGTCAACTCTAGCAGTAAAACTAACATTGCAGAATTGTGGCATCTTTAAATGGAATAAATTGATATTTTTATTTTAAGATGGTTATGTTCTTTAATGTTGCTGTGTTTGTCTTAACTGTACGGTACTGCTTCGTAAAAACAATTTAGTTTTTATTGTAGCAAGCCAAATATTTATTAAAATTTATCACTCAATTAAAACAACCTCAGTTTTCTGTCTGAAATTACATGCTATGCTGTTTATTTTGACATATTCCAGAACACAATTTGAAGCAGTTTTTAATTTGTTAAATAATGTTGTGTTGCCAGAATATAGGTACTAGCAAAGAGAACTTTATAGTTGAGTAGGGCTCGGGGTTAGCCTTTGGAAAATGTAATGCTTGTGATTCTTGTAATGAATAGAATTACTTTTTTTAAGTGAAAAAGAAAAATCTAAAACAAAAAAAATCCTGATTTTTAGTATTAAAGATTCTTAAAAGTTCTTATTTATGCTACCACCTGTTTTAATGTTACTCTGAGAACTTTGCTAGTAAGAAACAGTAATAAACGAGCAGTTCTTAAGGTAGGCAAAACTGTTTATTATGGCAATCCATCTTTGAAATCATGAAAGCACGTATTGCTGATGTCTGGGAGGGAAGGCTGCAGTTCTTCATCTCACAGGGAGAATGAGGTGTTACTGTTCATCACGGATTCTTTACTGTCTTATTAAAGCTTTACTGGAAAACATAGATAAATCTATATCAGCGTTTCTTATTAAAAGACTCTGTGCAGTCTCTGTGTAGGCAAGGTCTGTTTGCTGACTGGCCAACAAATGCTAAATATTATGCTCAGTTTTGGTCAGCCAAATGTCTTGCAGCATGTGTGTGTTCATTCAGGAGATTTTAATTTGGGACACAATGTTAACTATTCAGTGTCTGAATTGTACTGATGCCGTTTTACTAGCTTTCTGGTTGGGGCGAATTAGAGGTTCGACAGCACGGAGGAGGCTGGACTCAGGCATGCCATGCGACATAAATACCCCAGTGCTTAGAACTGAGATTTAAGCTGTTCTCCCCTGCCCCAAATAGTGCTCACTAGTGAGCCTGAACAACTTTCTGGAGATCCTTCTCCTTTCTGGAGATCCAGTGGGATCTATACCGTTGCAATTGGCTTAAGAAGTTGTGCTTAAAAAAAATTAAAAAATGGTCTAATTTAAAGGAACTTAAAATGTTAACAAAATTACTGCTATGATAATTGTGTTATGTAATACCTGGGTTAAATGTAGATCTGGAAAAGGGTAGTAGATGTGGGTATTTGTACGGAGAGAACTCATTTACTCTTTGTTACTAGCCGAGTTTTTATTGTAACCTCCGAGATGTGTAATAACCCAAAACCTCCGCGCTAACGTGGTGTTTTCACATTCCTCTGGATGCTGATACTTTTGTATAATGTATCACAGGCTTCAAGCCACTGGATGTTAACTTTGTTCTCCTGCTGCAAAAGTACTGTATGTTTTAGTAGTATATTACAATTATGTTCATATCCTTTATTTTTACATGAATAAATATTTTACTTACAGAAGTTTTTGAACTAGACTAAGCTTGTCTTACTCCTACAATAATTATCAGTTCTTGCCTGTAACAAGATGAGTTACTCTCTGGCTTTGATGTTGAAAAGTGATTATTGTAAGTGAAATAGGAACGAAAAAACCCATCCCCATAATCTGTGTTAAAAGACTATACAATGGACTAAACAAAGATGGAACCAGTCTTAGTGAATTACACGTGCACTGAAAATGATGCTTGGCCATTTACTAAACCAAGGGGGAAAAAAAATATTTTCATAATCTCCTCCTTTCACCAGTGATAAAGATTTTGCTTTTCTTTGTGACAACTCAAATTTTAAAGAATTTGACCTACTTTAAATATTTTTAGCTGTAATGACCCTTTTATGAAATGTCAAGGATTAAATTTCTCAGACTTGAAGTAATCTCGAAGGTATTTCAAATGGTGTGCTAGAGGTTTTGATTTTGTTTATCCAGCACAAAAGTACCTGATCGCAAATACGACAGATCCTAACTTTCTGAGGGTTGATATTCTGTATTTTGTTCTCCAATACCTTAATAGTTTTATTTCTGTGTTTAAGTGATGAAGAGGAGATTTCATGGTAACTTACATCTGTAAGTTTCTTACAGCACAGCATTTCTAATTTACTTCTTCATTGCTTAAATGCTTCCATAGTTCTCATTTAGCTTTGATTATAGTATTAGAATGGCGTATGTCAGGCACACCCAGCAAATATAAGTGGATATATTTGACATAAGCAGATTATATGTGTCATGCTGGTATTCACTACATATGTACTTTGGCATTTACTTGGTTATTTTGCTTGGAAAACATGCTGTGGGGTACAGGGAACGTTTCTCATGCATTGTTGTCTGCAGCCTGTCTTTTATTGCTGGTAGGTGTTTGTGGAAGAGACTTCAGGAAACAACTTTGCTGTTGTCACAAGTAGTACTAACAACAACCTAATGTTAGTTTGTACGTAAAAATTAACTTCTATATGTGGTTACTATTGTCTGTGTTCACTGTATTGACAATGACAATACCATCTGCTTTGTCAGCCTCCTCTCCCTGTAAAATCCCATCAGTCTGTTTTTCTTAACTATGCAAAACACTTGCCAAATTCCACTGGAGCATATTTAATGTTCAAAATACATGCTAATGCAGTTAATGAAAAATTTTGCAATTTCAGTGTAGTGTTATTCCTGAAACATTATACTTTTCCCACTTGATTTCTTAAATGTGTACAAGTGGCTGTATATGTAAACTTTTTGTTCCTTGTTTTGAATTAATCTACGGTATGGTCACTGAGTAAACTGTGTATATGACGCACTTGGGGTTTTTTTGGTAGTAGTTCTTATTACTGCTTTTCTTCAGCAAAAGCTGTGTAGCTTTTTTTTTTTTTTGTTGTGATGAGTGTGGTGTTGAATCACTGGAAATACTTAATAAGACATGAAATATATCTGAGGCTTTCTATTCATGGAAAAAGAGACTTTCTATTTCCTTAATCACCACCTATCAAAAATCTAGTGGTATCATCTTCTGTACTGGATGAGATAGTGGTAATAGTTTGAAGTATTTCAAGAAAATATTTTGACTGGAAAAAATGGGAGGGGCTGAAAATGTGAACTGAAAGGCTATGTCTTTAATCAATTCCTGCTCTTATCTTACTGTTGGTGGCAAATTTATTCATGGTCATTTTGAGTAAAGAAAAAAAATAATTTAGGTGTACGTTAGTTCTCTTAAAAGTATGTGTGTGTTTGTATGTATATAAACATCACTACAGCTGCTCTTTTTTTAAAAAAAAGAGCCAACTGTGACAAAGTTGTCATTGTGAAATTGGGTATTTGGTAATGATACATTAATTGAATAAATATTGGAAAATGTTACTACTAGGAAGCATATTCAGTGTAAGGTAGGGTATATTGCCCATTTAGGTTATTTCTATTCTCCTATAAAATGTTTCAGATTAAATTTGTGAGAAAGTAATCTCAAAGCTACCTGTCTATAATGTTATGCTACAAGTTTTGTTTTCTTTATTAAACACTAAACTACCTAACTGAAAGTATATAATCTTACCTTCTTAAGGTTTAATATGCTATATTTTGTTTTCCAGTACTTCAAGTGGTTTTATTCTTTTTTCAAGTTACAGGCTTTCAAAAAATCTAATCGGCCATATATATGTGTTGTTTTTATGATTGTCTAAAACTCAGCTTAAAGCAATTCAAGCTCTTTCTGATAAATGCAGAAATATTTTATGGAAAAATAACTGTATTACCAGTATCATAAAACAATGCTCCTTTAAAAAGAAAACAATAAAAAAAACAAGCCCGAATTTGCTAATTGTGGTGTGTCAGTGAAAGCTTTTGTTGGGTTCAGAGCCTCATCTTCTGAATATTTATGACGTTTTGTCAGCATAGCGCTATTTTTGTATCTTCTACAGTAGTATTTCCAATTTAAGTTTGCATATAAATGTTTCAATTAAATGCATTAAGTACTTCTTCAAAACCATGCATGAAAATAAGTACTCGAATTTAATTGTAACTAAGAAATTCATTAATACATAGGAGTACTCACATTTAACAAACAGCATTATGAGTGTCATACACATTTATCACGCTTTCTTTTGAATGCCTTTTCCTTCTCGCTGCAGTTCCTTTGTGTCTCTGCATTACTTTGCTTCCACAGTTAGCACTTCAGGCTGTAACTCTGTCAGATTAAGTCATCTCCCAAATGGTCTTGGAGAAGGACTGTTGTGATCCGAAGACACAGAAGGTTCCCTCCAGAATGTCTAAACTGACTGTCAGCATTGTTGCTTAAGATAAAATTACCAGATGTTTTCCATTATAACATCCAGTTTTCCATTGCTTCGTAACCTTGACATATTTTAACCACTGAACCATGCAGAGTCTTGGTCTTCAGCTGCTTTTTATTTGGTGGGGAAATGCATATGAAAATGAAGTGAGCAGGAAGTGCTGCTCTCCACGTCTTTAAAAAGCAAACTAAAACACCAGGACATTCTGAACTGCGTTTTTGGGATGCTTTAGTTCCTTTAATGTATTAGTATACAGCCTGAAAGCCGAGTTGGGTATGGGCAGGGTGAATATAAGATAGTTTTCTGTCTTCATGAAAATCCACTTAGAGCTGGCAGAGTTACGTCTAACACTTAACTGAGCTGTAAAATAAAATACTATAATTGGAAAAAAATATGAATAAGGGAAGGACTAAGCTGCTTTCTAAGTGATGCAGAAGAAGTCTGAAGTTTTTTGTGTCCTGTTACAGTTTAAAAAAAAAGGTAATTCATGATACATAAAGGTAGTCTCAAAATGGAGAACATGTTTTCATGTATGGCATAACTATACTGAAGCTGATTTCTACAGTCAGTTAAGAATTAAACATCAGGAGTGGACATTTGTGGTTGCACGTACTCAGTTGTAGTAATTACAGCGGGGTTTTTTTAAGGGATTCACAGGATTTTTGTGATTTTTCAAAGTTGGAGATCAGAAGGTGAGACCAAATGCCATATTATTAGAAATGCAGACATATTGCAAAGCATTTGTTGTGGATCATTGGTAAAGCAAGGACTCTTTTTTTGTGTGTTGAGAATTTTTGCTGAGTTTGTGTTCATCATTATGTCTTAAAATATTCTTAGTTAATGTCAACATGAAGCATGTTTTTGGTATAATGAGGAACTATGGAGGTTTTCCTGAGATTTGCCTTAAAATAATGTTTAGGCTGTGTGTAAAATGTTTGTACTCAAATACGCATTGTATCTGAGGAACATAGAAGCTTTCGAAGCCTTTTCTTGATTTCCATAAGTTGAAATGACTTTAAGAATAGCTTGTTTGGGCTTCTTTCCAGTGATAAGTAACTAGCTCTGCAAATTCAATGTATAGTAAATCATTGCAACGTTTGCTAATAAGATGGTAGAATAAATTAGTTTTTAGTTGAGCAAAATGATTGTTTAACCAAATGCATGGGCTTACGTTTTGTCTTGCTACATTTGGATATTCTAATCAAATCAGGTTTTTTCAAATTCTTCTCCAGTATTGAAGGAAAGAATTTTTTTTTATAAGATAAATTGGATCTTGCCATATCTTACTTTCAGGTTTCAAAGGAAAACAAAAAATACAAACCGCACAATAATAGTATGAAATTTAGTACTACTCTCTCAACTTTCTTGGATTTTAACTTGCGTGGAAAGTTTCTTAAAGGCTGCATTTCCCATACACTGTAAAAATCGGACACACTTCTCTGCAACCTTTCGGTAATTAGCAGCTTTGAGTCTTTAGCACAGATCATTCATGTTTTCCTTTTCTACGTTTGTTCTGGGTGTAGGGGCTCGTGAGGCACAGGACTGTAAAAGCACCTGGTCTGCTTGGGAAGTAGTTGTTCTATGCCTAGGGAATACAAGCTGTTTTTATCAGGGAATTTCTAATGCAGTGGACTTGTTAGGTAGGGCACCAGGTGGGAATTTTGTCAGCTCTTGGGAGCGTTGGTTGGTACAGAGTAATCATTAGTATCCCAGAGCAGATGCAAACATGAGGATTTAGAGCAACTTTTTTCTTAATACCTTTGTTTCTGCTTAAACACCTTCAGTAACAAAGATCTTCATGTACGGAGTCTCCCAACATATATGCTATCTGTCTGTTTCCTTAAGAGTGTGTGTTTTGGGCATCTTCTCAAAGAGAAGCAACAAATGTCTTACTACAGGATCTTGCTGGTGTGTATTTTGTACGTGCTGGAAACTTCAAGCTTGTAAGGTTAGCAAGCTAAGGGAATGGGAGTGATGATGCAGAGAAACAGGCAGAGATGGAGAGTGACGTGGTGTAACTGGTTGGAACTTCAGCAAAAAAACTTCAGCACCTGAGTTCCACTAGATACTCTAATTCTTGGCTTTTTATGAATATCGCTAGTGTTGTATACTTCCTGGTTCCCCTCCTTGTTCCTAAAACGCAAAGGATTCTTGGTGGTGCATAGGATGCTCTTGTGTTTATGCATGTCACAAACACGTTCTTCTGGAGGTTGTTTCTGGAGTTCTGATTTTAAGTTTGTATAGGAAGATTTGAGAACACAAAAATAAAACTTAGTTTAGCACTTCTAAAAAAAAAAACAGGAAAATAATTGTGAAATACCACAAGTGAAAATGTTAGACTATATTGAGTACAGAGATACATTAATCGTTGGGGAAGGAGAGACTAACTTGATGAAGGAAAATGAAGTATTTTATTGCTTTTCCTGTATTGTTGATGTAGAAGCAGTTAATCTTAGCATGGGTCACTTCTGCTTAATTTTTGATGTATACTCTAATTCCAGTATGTGTGAGGTTGGGTACATTCAAAACAATGCAGTCTTAAATTGGTCAAACTGATTTGTGAACCACTGCTGTCTATTTTCTAGCAATTGACTGGGGGTAAGGTAGATCCTAGAGGATTAGACAAGTGCAAAGTGAGAAAAGCTGTAAGAAATTACAGGGAAATATTCCTAGCTTTGGTTCTGTACAAATGTTAGAACAAGCAGTATTCGTGAACACAGGTGTGTTATTTGTAGGGAGGCACAAAGGCCATGAAGTATTGTGCGACTGGGTGAGAGTATGGGATGAAGAGCATGAGAAATCTGGAGTTAAATGTGATAAAAATGGTCTTTTGAAATCGCCAGATGTATCTGGTTCTGATAATTCTGTTCGATAATCTAGCGGGCCTGGCAGGCAAGAGAAGGAGTAGCTCCTGATACAACTGGATTCTGATAAAACTTTTGAGACTGTCCAACTAGAAGGGTTAGTCTACCCTGTGTTCCTGCGCTGTGGTCTGCTGGTCACTGTTCTACCTAGTCCCTTCGCAAAAGTCAGAAATGTTTTTTCCTATAGTGCCCTCAGCTAGGACTTTGAGACAGTAGCCTGAGGAACTGAATACTGACAGCGATCCATCGGTACAAAAGCTTGGGGATCATTTGTTAAAGCAATAATTGGCTTAAACTGATAAATGATTACTGATGACTCAGTTAAGGCTGCACCCCATGTGGGGTACTGCAGTGTTCTGCTTCAGCTTGGATGTCGTAACACATTCAAGAATAACTTTGTTGGTGGGATAGAAAGTATGCTCAGAAAACAATTAAGTCATACCAAATGCTTTTGAAGATGGAATTAAAATTCAAAACTGTCTTGTCTTGAAATTAGCGTGCCTGAAGTCAACGATGTGGAATTGATTACGCAAATGTGGAGCAGTATGTTGTTGTAGGGGGGCATAAAAATTGCATATAAATACAAAGCTGGGGAAAACTGGCAAGGCAGAGGTAATGGAGAAGAGTAGCTGGGGTCAACGAATGTTGAACCAAGCATAAGAACGGAATTCTCTGGGGAGGGAAAGGAGAAGCTGGGATGTGGTATAGGAATGTAGTTTGTAAGATATAATTGTTCTGAGTAACTTAACCTTGTTGAGGCCTCAGTTGAGGTATTGTCTTGTCCAGGAATCCTGCTTTAAGAAATGAACAAATTGGAGGGCCAAGAGAGGCGACAAGAATGGTCAGAGTTTTAGAAAGAGTATCTATCCAGAAAAGGTTCAAGGTGTTAATGCATACAGTTTGGAAAGAAAAGAGAGGGGGCTGAGCTACCTGGAGGAGTAGGCGAATGTAGCTGGAAAAGAAAGCTGGCTTAACGTTTAACAGAATGCGTTGCGTTTTAAGTCAGCAATTTCTCAGCTAGAAGCCACAATTCTAAATGGTGTTCAGACAACATGAATAAAGTTGCAAGCTTGAGAGTAAGACAAATTCCTGCTTTTTTTTTTAGTAACATAAATTGTTCTGTTTAGATTTTTTTATCCAGATTATCTTATCTTAGAATTTGATTTTTCTTTTAATCACTATCCAAGTTAATAAAATATTGGAAGCTGCTGTTTTTCTTGGGAGATAGAAAACGTAATGGTAGTCACCTTCTGTGTTGGTTAAAAGACTGGTTTAAAGTCAGGTTTTCAATATTATTTTAGCTTTACCAGTGGAATGGGATGGGTATCTAAAGATTTAGTGTGCAGGAAGTGTGGTTGTGGAGAAAGGCAAGTAAGATGGTTACATCCTTGGAGAAAGGATGTAAGATAGTGGCATGATTTTGGTATTAAGCATGAAATGCGTAACAAATGCAGGATTCTGATAATATTTCAAGGCTGAACTTTTTATCGCTTGTAGCTGGTTCATTGCTTTATCCAGTCTTAGGGAGTATTCCTTAATTTCCTATGATTCACAGTTTATGCGTTCACAAGTGCCTTTAATCTTTATTTTTTTTCCCCTGACAATTAATTCAGACTTCATAATATGTCTTTGTTTTTTGAGCTTGGAATACTAAATAATTTGGGGAGTGTATCTGTCTTCCCTGTGAACAGTTTAGCCGTTGTGAAACACGATTATTTTTGTTGAAGAACTTTAATTTGCTTGTGTTCATAATTTCTGCTCATTTCTAAATAATTTCTGTTCTTTGCACTTTTATAAGGATCTCAAATATGTTGAGTTGTAGTACTCAAAACTGATTTTTATTAGCTGAGGAAATGAAAGCCAACAACTTCATAATTCTATTGAGTAGCTTTGTTTACCATGATCTAAAATATCCAGAGTTCTGTCCTTACTGCAGAGTTTCTGTTCTCTTAATATCTTTTGAATTTAATCTTCAGTCTGAAATTTCTAGGTTTACATATGTATCCTTTGAGCCTGGTGCTTCATCTTTGCACTGTAGTTTTCACAGAGTACTGCTATATGTTCCTAATGCTACCTTCGCTTAGTGCTTTTTTATTATGTCATCATTTCCAGAATGTGTGATTGAAAATAATGAAAGGGAAAACCCCCTGGAAAATAACTAGGAAATAATGTTACGTATGGCTAAATGGCAGTACTACTGTGTTAAGCATAGGCGGGGGGTTGTCTGCTGATACTGAAGTTGGCCAACTAAACATGAAATACTTGCTCTATTTGTATGCACAACTGAGTAAAGGATACAACTTACAAAAAATGACATACTTTTGTCATGTGTCTGTACGCGTGTATATATACACACATTATATATATATGGCAAAACCAATGTTTTCTAGACATGTTGCCCATGAAACCTAAAGTGAGTACATTTACAAGCCTCAGTTTTTTTTTCTGAAGGAAATGCTATGACACAGGTAGGTAAAGCAGAGCTTCTGTAGAGTGGGTGGCCAGCCAGCAGCATGCTGTTCAGATCGAGCCTACCAGAACAGCATGGAAGGGTGACAAATAATGTTTTCTGCAGGCTCCTTAGCTGTTGGCAGGGAGCAAATGAGTCGGTGGCCTGGGGGCCTTTCCCGAAGGCGCTGTGCCATTACGGGACTGGATTGGTCCCATCACGTGGAAGTTGTGTGCATGTCTCGTCACGCAGCCAGAACGTGTGTGTAATGAGCGTGTCTGGTCATGTTAGTGGTGAGGGAGGGTGGTTGGTAGGTTCTGTAAGAGCTCGTGCGACTTAATGAGGAAGAAACTAGGACTACCACTGCCCTAGACTACCGGACGTTAAACTTAAAAACCCGTTTTCACCTAAAACCTATATGCCCCAAAGCAGGGGTCACAAAGGTATCGAATGTATGAAAGTAGTACTCACCTTATTCTTTAACCTCAGGTGTTTAGTTTTAGTGTAGTGTTGATGTTTTAGAGACAGAAATACATCTTGTTAAATTTTAAATTAATTTTGTTTACTTGCTTTTATAGAAATAATTATTTTTTTTTTATTCCCCCCCCAGTTTAACTTTGTTGGAAGAATCCTTGGGCCCAGAGGACTAACAGCTAAACAGCTTGAGGCAGAAACAGGATGCAAGATAATGGTCCGAGGGAAGGGCTCAATGAGGGACAAAAAGAAGGTAAGCTCTTGAAAGGTAGTGTAGTTTCAGATGCCTAGTTTTATTTCCTGACAGAGGGTAAGCTCATGTCTCTCTTACTTGCCTCCCTTGTTATTTGTTGTGTTTTTACTATGTGCTTTTTCATTTTCTAGTGTTTTTTACAGACTTAGTAAATAACACAACCTACCCTAAAAAAGTTAAATGTGCATGCTCCAAAATGGTGCAGTTGAGAGTCTAACTAGCAATTATAAAGTATTCTTCAGTAATAACTTCTAATTGTGTCATGTTTCACAAGTTAAAGGTAAAAATTGAAGTTAAATGTATTTTTCTAAGAAAGAGCAGTTAACCTTAAAGGTGTTCTTAATAACTTTCTTGTATTGAAATACCAAAGTAGTGATTTGTGCAAGTAGTGTGGATTGGAAAAAATGTTTAATGTATTTCTGGCAGTGAATTCTGTCCAAGTGAACCAAGAAGCACTGTGCTTCTGGATCTGTTTCGTGTTCAGGTGGAGTTGCAATGTAATTAGGGCTGTTCCTTGCCCTGACCAGTAATATACATGCTCTGCCCATATAAATAGGGAAATGACACTTTTCAGGATAGAGCCATCCTGATTGTCAGTTTGCTTTGGTGGTAACTCCTGGAAGTAATTTATTTTTGCAGGTTTATTTTCTAGCTATTTCCCTCCACCTCTGGTTGCTACTAGTGAAGTTGCACCAGCATCCCCACTCCAGTTTTGAAATGTGCACTTAACGGTACCCTTTTCGTCTTTGTTCCCATAAGTATTATTTCTTTTGGTTCTTTCTTTAGAAAACCCCCGTCTTTTCCTTATCTGATCAGCCACATAATACATCCTATTGATACATATGTAGCACATAACAATTAAAATAGAAAGCTAATGTCTACCCAGTTAAAAATCTCAGACCTCCTAGAGCTTATGACTGTGTCGCTTTCAAACTTCGTTTGATGCCTCTTGTTTTCATAATCTGCTGTAATACTGTCACCACCCTTTCTCGTACTCTACCTAATAGCTATTTTGGCTGTTTAGATTGCTATCTTTCGAGCAAAGAGCTATTCTAACCTAGAGAGTTTCTGGTTGTTTAGGTTCTGTAGAAGTAAGAGGGTGATACTGTCTTAAATGCTTGATTTATGAAGGTTTCTTTTTTTAAAAGCTCTAGTTGATGTCCTGAATTCCTTCTACCTCTTGGCTGGGGGGATATTTAACATATAAACAAGTCCTACTGTTACGGGGTTTTAGCCTCTGAATGGGTAAATAGAACTTGTAGAGTTGATGTTTATACAGATTTCCTATAACTGGGGGGTGGTAGGAGATGTTAACATTTCTGAGTATTAAAATTTCACCGTGCTTCACCCAACACACCAAATTGTGTGGGTGGTAGATGCTATATTTTGAAGTGAAGTGTATGGTTGCTGATATGCAAACAATCTTAATCGCGTAACTTTGCTTGTGACCACTGATAGTAGTCAAATTTTTACATATTGTATCATATTGTCTAAAAAAAAAAAAAAACCTGGGGCAGGCGATTTAGTGAAAATATTGCCTCCCTTTAAGAGTTTGCAAACTTCACCCAATTTTTATTAGAGAAGACTATTTGATCTACTCTTGAAAGCTACCACTTTTTGGCTGGTAGATTAATTAGGTGCTAAGACATCTGATTACATGTGTAACGAAGTAAATCTTCACTATGTGGAGTATACTAAAATTTAGTTTTCAACGATTGAATTTGCAAACATATCAATTCCGAAGAGAAGTCTGATACCTTAAAAAAAGTGAGTACTTAAATGTCCATTCAGCTTTTTTCCTATTTAAACAGAGTTTTTAAAAGACATTGTATTTTTAACAGTAATACAATTTTATATTCATTTATGGGCAGATTTGAAGTTTATTGCTGCTCCCTGCTTGTTTTAAGCATGGTAATTCTAGGTTAGGGTAGTTAATCAGGAGTTAGGTTATGCAACTTTTTTCTGAAACAAAATGTTAGTTCTGGTTCATTTATGTTCATAGATATCATAAGCTAAAACATTTAGGCGTCTGTTCTTCAGAAAGCTTGTAAGTATAGATTGAGACCCCAAGCTTAATGGTCCAGAAATAACGTCTTGCTGTTAGTAGTGAACGTATGCATATTTAAGATAGTCGTTAACACTGATACTCTGATACATCCTTAAAAGTTTTGCAGATTGGTTTTGCTAGTTGTGTTAGCAATAGCTATACCTGCAAACAGCTACAGTAGTGTAAAAAGAAAAAGAAACCTGCATCTGAGGCCTCAGTTTTTCTTCTGAAGAGACCTGTTCCCCTGTAAACGTTTCATTTGCAGACCCTCTCGTAGAAAAAACTTAGAAGAGTAAAGATGACTTCAGATTTCTGGAAATTGCGGTGTTTTCCTTGGCCCACATGTCATAATACCCCCCACTCCGTCTTTTCCCTGTCCTTCTTGTTTGTACTAGCCTGAACAGAAACCAAAGTGACCCAGTGAATTCCGCATCAGGTATGGTAGCCGTTTTCCAGGGTGTAACTAACAGTGCATTTTTGTTAGAGCTGTACAGCCTTCATTCTTTGAATGCTTTTTATATTGGGTCTGGCTGCCGAAGATGTTCTGTTTCTGTGCTATCAGCACAGCAGGCGCTTACGCACCACCAGCCCGCGTAGTACATGGGTGTGCACCGTGTCCTTCGTTACTCTCGGGTTCCAGCTAGCATAAGCACGTTCTTTGCAATGTTGTTGGTCACCACCACGTGTTCTGACCTCTCCGTTCAACGTTCATGTAGGTCTTGGAGTCTGTGGATGTCTGTTACAGAACCACAGAATGGTGGAGGGTGGAAGGGACCTCTGGGGCTTCTCTTGTCTAACTCTCCTCCTCACGCAGGGTCACGTAGAACAGGTTGCCTAGGACCATGTCCACGTGGCTGTTTAGTGCCCACCACCTCCCACCGCTGTGCTTCAGAACCTCTCCTCTCCTGTGGGGAGTCAGCTCTCCAGATAGCTTGGGCAGGTTTCCTGTCTGGGGAAGTGGGTATTTTTGGACTCATTTCCCCAGCTCTCCCCACTTTCTTTTTTTGTAGCTGTTTGAAGGAGAATAGGCAGCATGAGTTAGTGGAGTTTTGTCTTTGAGAAAAAGCTTAGAGGAGCTGAGAGCTTCTGAGTGTGTCACCTCGTTTTGGGTTTTTTTTGAAGTTTAGTAAGAAAAGGAAGGCTGTCTTCAACAAGGACAAGTTCTGTATGGCAGATCAGCTAGAACTTTGGACACCTTAAAAGCCACAAACTGATCCGGCCAGTGCTTTAATGCCCATTACCTTTTCTAAGTTGTCTGTTGTTTGATATTTTTGGAGCACAGAGTACTTGACCATCGATGATGATGATGCAGTTAGTGTTGAACATTAAATAGTTTAATACATTTGAATGATATAATAGTATAATATATTTGAATACCAAATAGTGTAATACTGGGTGTAAACCAGTGTTGAGTACCAGGTAATTTTCTAGGTAAAGCCAATTTTCATGCCATCCATTCCTAATCTTTCTATAGCTCTTTTGCTCTCCGGAGGTGATTGGTATTAGTAGTTACGTTTTTCAGACAGGACTTTTTTGTTGCTATACCATTGTTGCTGCAGTAGGAAGAATTTCATAATCCTTGATTATGATGCAGTTCGTGATGCATCTTAATAAGATGTTTCTTCTAAAGATAAAGATTTGGAAGCTGTGTTCAAGACATAACGATCACAATCAGACTAAAGTAAGAACGAGTGACATTTATCAGTCTGGTGAGTAAGTACACTTCTTGCTGTTGGCTCTTCCCTCTTTTCCTGATTATTTATACTTACAGATGAACTCCTTAGTCTTGCAGTGCAAGGTGACTAACTTCTTTGGCGTCAG
Source organism: Sagittarius serpentarius (assembly GCA_034782735.1). NCBI lineage: Eukaryota > Metazoa > Chordata > Aves > Accipitriformes > Sagittariidae > Sagittarius > Sagittarius serpentarius. The sequence continues at coordinate 37,476,531 of JAVKLA010000081.1, forward strand.
TGCCTTTTAATGATAACCACCTTTTCTTTTATTTTCTCAAGGGGCTTCTCTCTTTGCAGGTTCTACTTCAAAATGCTAATGCACTTCAAAGTGTAAAATACAGAAGTAATAGTATTCTCTCATGGAAGGTTAGGTTATGCTAATTGTTTCTTAAAATGCTTTCCCATCATCTAGGGTCAACTTTAGAAAAGTGGGTATTCAAGATTTTTCCAATTTTTGACTGAATTACTTTGAAATTTGAAGGAGGTAAGAAATGCAGGTTAATTTGTATGTATATTTTGTAAGTATATTTCATATCTGCAAACCTAATTGCCCAGTGCTAGTTATAAAAGAAAGCTTACTGCATGTGGGAAGGAATTAATTACCAAACCAGTGTCAATCTGTAATGTGACAGCTGCATGGTACTAAATACCATCTCCTAGAGTAAACGGTCCATCTACTCCTCTCTTCCTACCTTGCTAGTGGTTGCAGAATCCAAGAGAAAATTCCAAGCCTGACGTGTTGGAAAATAAACCATCCAGATTTGCTTTGTAGAAAACTTTACTCTCCTGTGTAAGCCTATGAACAGAAGTAATGAATTAGAAATCTTGGTCACATGGCCAAATCACTTGAACTAGCATCAGATCTTGAAACTTGCTGACAGATTTCCCCCAGAAAGCGAGGGAAATCCTCACATCGTTTGTGTCTGAGGCTCAGCTGGTAATCAGAACATCTCTCTAGGCAGCTTTAGGTAAATTTAAAATCAAAACCTTAATTACTGAGAATATTGTGATTAGAGCCCGGAGGTACTTGAAGGAGATTATTGGGGAGGGGAGAGGGGTTGCAGGCATTCATCAGAAGCTAATGAATTTGTAACTTTATTTAAGACCAAGGCATTTTTTGCTTAGTCTGAATGCACCTCTCATTACGTAGTGAAGAAAACTAGCAATTTTCACACCAATCAAAGAATACTGCTTAATGAGAGGGAAGGCTGTCCAATGATGGATAAGCAAAACATTGTTTTTTGTCATCTCCCTTGTCGTAAATGAACTATATAAAACAGACATTGACACACCCATAGGGAGCTAGCTCTGTGCTCTTGAACACAACTTAGAGGGGTGTGCAGCCTCACGGCATCAGGCTGCTGGCTTGTGGCAGTCTTGGTCAACTGCATTGTTTTTCCCATTTGTTCCTACTTTTAGTCAAGAATCTCCTCTAGAACAGTGTGTGAGGAGAGGGCATCATTCGTTTTTACTTTGTGAGGAAACACCTCATTATGACACACAGAATTTTTTTTCTTCCAATTGGTTGTTTCAGAGAGAGAGGCGGGCAGCTAGGCAGTTCTAAATTTGAAGAAGTCAATGTGTCATCCACTGCAGTAGCTTCAAATCTGTTGCACTTCGCTCTGTATTAGATCGTTTGAACTGATCTGTGGTTCCTGACCCACAGCTTACTTGTTCCTACATCACTGTTCACCTTGCAAGCAGAAATTATGTAGGGTTTCACAAAAGACAAGCTCTCGGTTAGTACCAATCTTGACCTTTGGCTGGTGCAGAGTTGTCGTGGTAAATAGATAATTCCATTTCTTTGGACTCTCCAGTTTCGGTGGTGTTTGTTTTTTGTGGTGTGCTTTTTTTTTTTTTTTTTAATAGGCTAAAAAGGAATTAAAAAATTATCCTTGGTACCTACGCAAAGCTTGAGGAAAAGATTAGAGTGGAAAAATTTAACTGTCTTATGATCATGATATTTTATTACGTTTACATTCTGTATAGAATTGAAGTATTATGTCTGTAATATTTTAATACCTTTTAGTCTCTGAAATTCCATCAGATATACTTTGATTTCCAATGGAAGGTCTTCGCAAACATTCAGTTTAGCTTATAAAGTGAAGTTAGTGGTATTAAATAATACGTACTTTGCAGCGTGTCTTGTTAAACAAGCCCTATTATTGCTATCCTGATTATAGGATGCTCAACTTTTCTGTGAGAAGTACCATGTGTGAACAAATAATAAAGCTGTGGTGCTGGCACGTATGTTGAAATGGAATATATTTAGCATATGGTAGGAAAAGGTGAATTTGTTCTGTGTTTCAGAATGAAAGGTTGATCAACCATCGTTATTCTTGTCTTTTGGGAATAAACTGCGTGGCTCAGGCCTGTTGCCTCTCAAATCTGCCTCTACACACAAGCATGTTGCTGCTGTTTGAGAATTTCATGTATCTGTGTTGAGAAGTCATGGCCACGGTTTGGAATGGCAATTTAAAAAAATTATGTAACTAGTTGCAAAGGTGGATTTTGAGTATTTGTCAGTACTGTTACGAATAACGGGGGAAAAATTCTTAAGTGATTGGGGACATTGGCATGTGAAAGTGAAAAGCAAGTCCCTGAACGTTAATATGTGACTAGAATTTATTTTTAAAATAAATAAATTTAAAAAAAAAAGTCCCTTTCTGACATTACCAGTGGGATTTCTGGAGGTCAGATGCTTACTTTTACATTTAGAACTATAACTGTCAGAATCACTTGTCAGTATCCGTCGTTAAGCGTGCTATTTGTTAAAACTCATTGACTTACCAGAAAGTTGCTGGCTGAGGCAGCGTGCAGTTGGGAGTTCAGCATGTTGGATATCATGGATTGTGCTTTGTTAACTTTTATTGCACATGAAAGCTTCAGCTTGTCTATAGAAGAGACTGCCAAACTGATGGTTACGTTTGCTTGTAATTGCTATCAACTTCTGTGCCTACACATTAAAAGTCATTGTATGAGCAGGCTGCTCAGCTAAGATTGAGGTATTACCTGTACAGCTTGTTCCTGAATCTACTGCATTCTGGTTCTAAACTTATAACAGAAAATTGCTTAAGGCATTCAGAATGCAGTATTTAAGATAAGTACCCTGGGAACAATTAACTTCAGCATCTAGCATCTTCTACAGTGGCATTTCCTCTAAACACACTTTCTCGTAAGTATGCACGTCTGCATTAAGTTTGATTTCTCAAACCAATTCATCAAACCAGGGGGGCTTTCTTCATGCTTAACTTTTGACCACTGTAGTAATTGACCTTTTATTGTTAAACTAACTTCAAACAAACAAGTTGTATTCATATAAAGGTCCTACTGAACTTACATATTATTCAATTTCAATACACAGTGAAGACTGTACCGTATTAAGCTGTATGAGAATTTGTATGTAGTTGTGTGGTGAAGAAAAATCCTCTAGCTTAGAATCTAAGCCTTTTTAAGAATATACTTAGTGTTTGATACCACTTTGCCTTCCTAGAGGTTCACTGTAAAATGTAAGATGTAATGAAAATAATTTTAGTTGCTTGTAAGATAGTATTTTTTTTCAGTAGTGAAAGAAATAAGCTTTTCTATTCCAAATTTCAAACCTTTATTGCATTTGTAACCACTTATTTTGAACGCAGGAGGAGCTGTAAAGCTGGATTTTATTATTGTTTTTTATTAAAGAATTGCTCAAGTATGGCCTTTTTCCCTTTTCACCTGCAAAACAGAAGTCTCTTGAGTTGTATCCCCTGGTAGTCTGGGAGCAGTGACCCTCTGAAGAGATAAGAGTTTACACTATTAGCTAATAGTATATTAAAAAAAGAGTCATCATTGAAAAAAAAAATCCTTTTAGCAAGTTACTGATTTAATTGCATAACTAAATACTAAAGGCTGACTAGCAGAAACTATACTTCAGGAAGTTCAAAAGGCAGCAATGTTGAAGTTAACAGATGTTATTTCTTGAATTACCCCTGACTGAAGGCTGACTGTCTCCTTTTAAGCCTGATTATGGGGGTTTTGTAGTCCAGAGTTTCTAGAGTATCGTCTTTGAAATCTTCCCTGCATACATCTTTTCTTTAAGTAAAAACTGTTCAGTTCACATTGACAGCAATGAAGAATACAGTGCAAGTACAATTAGCTTAGTTATGCATGGGAATGTGAATTTACAAGAAGATAATGTTTTCCCTAAGTTTTATATAAGATCTGACGAACACTTCTTATTTGAAGTAATTTATTGTAAAAGTCTTCACTTAACAGTCTGAGGAACACTTACTTTCAAGAGCAGAATGGTTTTATTTTGAAGGACAGAAAAATTCAGGTGCCTGAAGGCCTTAAGAATTATTGCAAAGCAATATTAATCTTTCAGAAAATATTACTGATAAGTATCTGATGCAATGCATCTTTTTAGGTAGGTTTATTTCATACATACCTTTGCTTTTTGTTGGCTGCATACTGAGTATATCCAGTATATATTGGATATATTTCTGCATGTGCTCAATACAAAGTTGCAGCTTTGAGCAGATTTTAACACTATTAAGACACGTTTTCCTATGTAATATGAAAAGTAGCTGAAGCCTTTGACTATGATTAACTTCAATATCAAAACTTGATTATGTGTCATTTTGTTCTGAGAGCAGTTAAATTGGTAAATAGTTAAGCGGTTATTGAGCTAAGTAGATATGGAAATAATTGACTTAATGGCATTAAAGAAGTATTTTATTAAAGACACTGGAAGCTGTAGGCTGGAGGAGCATCGTCAAAGCCACTCTAGTAGAAACCAATTTGGATCATACTTTACTTTCCTTTTTATTGTTTTTCTGTCAGTTCCCTGTGAGCAAAAAAACCTTATGATCAAGAGGCAAGAGAATCTAGATAATCTTGAAACTGGAGAAAAGTAGCATGAAGTGTAGTGGAAGAAGTGTGTATCAAGGGAATCTTGAATCATTGTCTGAACATCTGTGTATAAACAAGTCTCTATTTTATAACCTAAAATTCTGTGTCTGTCGAATGGTAGTTGACTCATCTTAATCTGTACTATGCTAGAAACTGTCTTTCTGCAAGATTACCCCTAAGCTTTTGTTAGGTGGGAAACACAGAGAGCGTTAATAGTGTTATAAAAAGTTGACTAGGCTACAGCTCACAGCTGAACAGAAGGTTTGAAAGGCTTCGGGGACGATTCATACTGAATTGTTTTCAGATATTCAAAACTGTCTGCACGCATCTATCTACATTTTACTTTGTCTAGCAAAGAAGTGAATGGTTTAACTAATGAAAATCTACTGTAATCTTTAAGTTTTTCCACACTTAGAAGAAAAAGATGAGAGACAAGTTACTGAACTAGGTGAGACTTTGTTTTAGCAGAGTATGAGCATTCCTATGCAGTCATATGATTTCTTAGAACTTTAATCTTCTCTTGCAGGGGTAATAGTGTTGAGCGTTATCTAATAATACTAAAATGGGGGAGTTGATTTTCATGAGATTCCGCAAATGATAGATTCAGTGATATTTCGCTATCTTCATGATATGCTCTGAAGGACAACTGGTGGTTTTGCACACTTTACCACCGTTCTCATTTATCAGCACCACTAAACTCTTTCTGGATTCTAAATTTTTCTGGGCTATAACCTTAACCTGTTGGGCTGCCCTTCAGTGGATGATTTCGTGTTTGGTATGTGGCTGGCTTTTTCTGAACTTTCTTAAGAATTAATGTTGTGATTTTATAAGCTTGCTTACCAGAAATAATTTGTGCTCAGGGTTGCATTTTGAGTATGTTTGCTGAGTATGGTGAAACTGTGATTGGATTTCTGCGTGGGAAAGACCATACTTAGTTTGAGGCTCACAAGGAATTTCCCTGTCCTGCATGAACATTTGAGTCTACTTAAATGCGGGAATGGAAGCAGAAGCTGTTGATTCAGGGAGGAAAGCAGCATGTCTGTGTGTTTCCTGAGTAGACACCAGCTCTTGGCAGCTCTTGGTTCTCCATACCTCTTGGGGGCCGCCGGCAGGCAGAATACAGGTTGTTATTTACCATCCTGGATATGGCTCCTTAGGGTCAGCGTTACCAATTTTACTGAGGCTGATAGGACGTCTCTTTTGCATGGAGCAAAAGAGCAAGCACAAAGTAAGATACCACTATTGCTGAAACTAAATGCTGAAATTACCAATTGAACATTTGGAAGATAGAGATATTTGACTTTCTGCTACTTTATTGTTTACCAGATAGAGACAGGTAATCAGTAGTGTTTCATTGTGGCAAGATACTGGATTCCTTTTCAACTTGGAAAAGTCAGCTGTATGATAACTGTCACAAATTGTAGTTCCTTAAATGCCTGAGTGGTTTGCCATTTAAACGTGTTTTTAGATGGTGACAGTTTTCCACTCTTCAGATCTACTGGCTCTGTGTTAGCCTTTGTCTTGCCTAGAGTTGGATTAAAACAGATGTCGTTAATCACAGGTTACCCTTTTGCTAGGTGTGGCCTGCAGTATGTTAAGGATATGATGAACGAAATTCAGGTAGCTCTGTAGATGTTAATGGGTGTGCAGTGGGACAGTGTCCTTACTTTACAGTTTATCCAGCTATAGTTGCAAGGTTTTATTGTTGGTCTTTACAATGTTCAGATAAAGAGCGGGATTTATTGACAGTTGCACATTTTTATTAGCCTTTTCTGAGAATAATTAGCAGCTTCTGTCTGCTAATTATTCACATTTTTCACATCTTTTGGGGCAGTAAATGGAGAATGTTTTGATGAATGTAGGACTCATTGAAGTGCATGCACCCTGTGATTTCACAGTGTTTAAAACTCCTAACAACTCAGTTTAAAGTATGTGTTGAGTACCTCCGCGAAAGGATGAAAACTTACGCAAATGTTTGTCAAGGCCAGGTACACAACTCTGGTTTTCTGTTGAAGAAAAGTTGTTATTCTTACAGTAACGGAAAACTTAACTTAGCAATGGCCAGTACTGAACTTGCTTGGAGACTGTTTTAACTTAGGAGAATCTGGCATTCTGTTTAAATTGTCTGATTCGATTGTTAAGTGCCACAGACTCGCCGTGGAACAAACAGAGCACACAGTATTAATGCTTGCTTGATGGATTTGTTAATGTGAGTAATTCTCGAATGTAATTTGGATCATAAATCAATTCAGTACTATATTCCTACAAGACAACCAAAATCTTGTCCTCCAACCTTAATAGCCTGAAATGGAGAAAACATTAGGCTGGTTTTGGGTGTTGAAAGTAAAATCTGCAAAACTGACTTCATTCAGGCAATAGCTCACATGTGCCTGACAGAATAGAATAACTGGCAGCTGAAGTCACAGGAAGACTCTGACTGTAAGAAAAAAATGGGAGTATCGAATTCTTGGTTGGTTTCATGAGAAGATGTTACAGAATTATATAGAAAACTTTATGAGAGTGGGCGGAATCAGTACAGGGAGGAAGTGTCTAGTTGGTACAGAAATGTCATGAATTTGCCACAGAGTTGCTGGGAAGCACCTGAATGTTTTCATGTGTGAAGAACTAACATTTTTGGGGAATTAACATACGCACAGTACTGTAGAGAGCAATCCAAAATAATTTACGGAGCAGTTACATTTTCATAGCAACAGCTACGGGCAATTTTTTTCTTTTTGAGTCTTTGTTAGGATCATGAATCTTCCCCCCGCCAATGTTTCTCTTCCCTTTTGTTTTGAGCTAGGTCAGCTTCCCGTCC
>JAVKLA010000081.1:37484100-37510300 GCA_034782735.1 Sagittarius serpentarius
TTTTTATTATTTTTATTTTACCCCCCCCCCCCCCCCCCCCCACTCCCCCCACCCCACCCCAGGCAGTGATCTGCCACCTTAAAGGGTGAAGTGGAAACTGCCTTGTTCTGCCTTTCTTTGGCCTGGTGTTAGGGTACTCGTGGCACATCAGCATGGTGGTGTTGATGCATTTTTGGCTGAGGCAGTACTAGGGTCTTGATTGTTGTTTCCTGAGATGATGTATCAGCCACTGGACTGTTACATTGCATTTTCTTGGAGTTGCAACTTCTTGCTTAAAGCGACTTTCCTGAAGTTGCCATGCCTTGAGTTCGTTTTGGAAAGTATATTAGATGAGATCCTTTTGGACGTCAGCGCTTTCAGCTCTCCTAGTTTGAGAGTCCCAGATGAAAAACAAGCATCAGACTTTAAGTTTGATTAAGACTATTTTGCCTTTCAGCATGTACTTTAGCAGTTTTAGACACTTTGGTAAGTTTTTGGATGGAATACAGAGGCATGTGTTGGCAAGGCTAGTACCTTGGTGTGCTAGTCTTCCTCCTGAGTAGAAATATAATGGTAAATTAAAATCTAATTCAACTAGGGTACTGCTTAAGTAAAAACTGAGACATACAAAAGAATCTTTATGTACTTAAAAGAGTATTATATAGTAAAATATGATGCTACTGACGTGTTAATCCTACTGTAAGAAATACCTTTTTAGGTCATGGGGGGAATAACTAGTTCATAAAAACTGGTCTATTCTGGATATATTTTCTGTTTTGTTTTTAACATCCTGTTAATGATTGGTAAAATAAAATTCTAAACTATGTTAAGACTGTAAACTGAATAATTTAATACCTGTGGATATAAAAGTGCATGGTATATAGGTGCTGCTTGATGCTAAGGGAGATGAAAGAATACTTATTTTTGTCAGCCTTCCTCCCTATAAAGCTGAATAGCAGAATCATCTTTATACTGATTAATAATGATCATTAAACTTAGAGCAGGTAGGTTTATGCAGAAGTGATGTTAGAACAGTTGCAGGTTATTCTGAAGTTTAATTTCATTAGTGACTGCTAATGAATGGACTTCAGTTATGAATTGAAGTAAACTTGCTGTCTGTATTTCCTGGTTAGAGAATGCTCTGAGGAATGTGTCTGCTGTCACAGATTAGATCTTGTTGATCTATGCTTTCATTTAAAAATGTCTTTAGTACCTTGAGATTCAGAATATGGAGGTACTTCCCTTCAAAAAGCCATCTGAAGATAACCTTAAAACAAGAAGAGTAATGCATTCCTTTTTTTTACTGGTACTTCATTTTTTTTTGAGGGAATTTGGTATTTGTTTACAGATACTATTTCGTTAACAGCGGTCAATGTGTGAAAGTAGTCTCAGTATTGTGAAATGCCTTGTACTGCCTGTTCCCTTTTCTGCGGGGGAATAAAATTATACTTGGATATCAGTGTAACTCTGTCTCCATATGAAGTTCACTACTTCAGGTATAGTGGTAAAGTTAAAACTCCTACTCGTAGTCCAAAGTCAGAGAAATGAACAACCTCACTCCTGACTAGGTAAAGTTTGACACTTTGTGGTAATTTTAAGTATTGGTATTAACAATTGCATTCATCTCTAACAGATATATCCAGATATCCTGTTTATGCTGTGCATTTCATGTGCTAAACTCTCATTTATTCCCTGAGGAATATCGACGCATACAAAACTTTATTACTTTCATCCCCAAACAGTGAAATACTCAGTATTGACAGGCTCCTGGGTTTTGATAGCACTGTGTAATACAGCTCGTCCCACAAATCACTGCTCTTATTTTTCACACCGGCACAACTTGAGACAACATGTGCAAGGAGAAAATCCTGGTGAGATGCAATCCTCTTGCCTGTTTCACAGAAACGTACCCCTTGCGATGGAGAGTTTGGGCTGGCTCCGCTCCCTGGAGCAGTTCACTTTCCGGCTATGACCGCGCAGAGCAGGGGGGCCGTGAGTGCGCTGGCTTGGGTGGTGACAGGGGCTTTCTCGTCCGTCAGCAGACGGTGGTTATTGGGTCGGCTCAGTTGTGCTGAGAAGCCACAGCTTTGCAAAGATCCGGTGTGGTGTTTCGTGGCTGTAGGAACCATTTTGACTGCAGGACAGATGTGAACTTGGGGCAGCACTTGGCCTCCATTGAGGCTCGGAGACCTCCTCTGTGCGTTTAAACATCAGGGTGTTTCATGCCATCAGATTTTTGCAGAATAGTTCTTAAAAGTGGTTTTTTTTTTAGATAATGCCCTTTGACAATATTTGACAGCTACTGGCTAGTTTAGTGTGAGCTGGAAGACAACCACTTCTTAATCCAGAATTGTCTTGAAGGGGGCTTAGTATACAATAATAATGGATAATTAAAGACATACTAAATATTACTGACTTGTCTGACATTCGAAACAGTAAGCATGTGTCTGTTAATTTAAGCAATTGATCTGTTGCTTCTCTAGGAGAAAACTTCCATCAGAAATTCTAAATGTGAAGTAAGCTATAGTGTTCTCCCTGACCGGGTGCTACTCCTTCAGCATTTCTTCCGTAACGTTATTTTTTCACCAGCTTTCTGCTTGTGAACTGCTACTGTTAGAAGCTCAGTAGGAGCAAAAGCCTATGTTAATTTGCCTGACTGTAACTGCACAATTAAAGCAGTTTATCAGCAGGGGTTAGGACAATCAGTGTGTTCCGATGCTTCATGTTATAAAATTACTTCTGTTGTTCAAACAGATACGGTAATTAGTGCATCATTTTAAACTGTTCTTTTTCAGGGCTGGCTTGGAGTTTCATCTGATAAAACCCAGTATTTTTGATACTTACCTAAGCACTTATTTTGTTCGCAGGCCTTTTCGAAAGTAACAACTTTCATTGAAACGTTAATGTCAGGAGTATATCAAGTGAATACACTTGCGAATACAGGTGTGGGGGGGTCAGGGTTTTTTTGTTTTTTTGATGATCAGTCCCGTTAAAGACTTAGATTCACAGGCAAAAATGGAAGGAGAAAACTCCGTGTTTGTATTGACAATTATTACTACATACTAGCATTTAATACCTAGTTCTTACATAGATGAACAAGTTGCTTCATGTCAGATACTAAAGATAACCGTGTGTTCTGTCACTGGCATTCAGATGTATTTAGATTTCACTTAGGATAGTTTCATGAGACATGGTGATCCAGTCTTTAAGCGGCTGTTACGTGTCAAAACATGGTCCTTCATCTTCTCCCTTTCCCACTTATAGCACTGACCTTGTGTTGGCAGTCAGTAGCTCCTTACAATCTTACCCACTGGCTTGTGCAGCAGAAAATAGGGGGAGGAAGGGGGTGGTTTTTTTGCTGCATCAGCTGTTGCGTGTTGGCTTGGCTCTCCGAAAGGCCAGCGTGGTGCTGGGGCCAGTCCCACTGGAGGAGGGAGGACTGCCCGGTAAGGAGAGTGAAACTTCTGAAGTTGTTGTTGGATTGGTCACAAAAGGATATAATAAGGCAACAGGAAGAGACGATTCAAGTGATTTTTTTGTTTCATGAGGGCTAGAGCTCACATGAATATGTATCAGCTGATGTGGAGTTATTTGTATAACTGAGACTTCTAAGTGGTTTATTCCTTGCACAATGTTACAGAAATCCTCCATCTTCCAGATGTTTGTTTTCAACTATCTCCTGAGCAGAGATGCAAAAACCTCAAAATTCTGTAGCTCAGGTTGGCAGAAACAACAGTTAGAGAACAAAAGTTACATTGAACAACACAAGATGGACAACTCTTTCGGCCCATGAAAGGCTGGGAGTAATGACTTAAGTTTAGGTAAAAGAGCATTCTTAGATGACTCTGGCTTGGTTTTACCAGTTCGATTGTGTTGACAAAAGGTTGTTAAGTAAGGTGTAATCAGTATTGAATGGTTGAGTAATGTTTCTCTCAGGCTCATTAATTCCCACCTGACATTGTTGCATGGCTACAATACATATCAACTCTTATTTAAAAATACTTAAACTAGAGCAGGACTAGAATTTGCTTACAATGGCCTTTCTAATTTATCACTTTTTAGTTAAATTTAACTTTTGTTTCAAAATGGTTTTTAATCAACGTGTTAACTTTTTTATTTCACACAGCTTCTTTTAAGCTGCTCTTCCAATTATTTTTAAAACTTATATATGTGTGAATGTTTTCATTATGGAAGGGAAACATTCACCTAGAACTACTGTCAATTGTAATGTACCTGTAGCACAATTTATTAGACAAAATATAATGTGGTAATTTTAATAAATAGCTGAATTTCTTCTCTCCACATCTTAGCTCTTCCATTTGACTATGATAAGTGGCTGTGACTGATTATACTGGTTTTTATATCTTAGGATAATTTTAATTAAACTTCTTAGAATGTACTTGAATTAAACCTTTGTATGGTTTAAATGACTAAAGCTATTCTGATGCCTTTTAATTATAGCATTCAATTTGACATTATATGAAAACTTTCCTCCCTTTCATTCTAGCTTTGCTGTCGTTTTTGTCATTCAGTAGGGATAGCAGCTTGTTGTAATAGGTTGGTGAAAACAGAATTTAATAACTTACCACTTCAAGATGAGTAGGATACTAAGGTTCATTCTAAACATTTCCTTGGGCCAGTAGCTTTATTTCTTTAAAAGGCCCCTGCTGTTGGTACTGAGTTTGTTTGTATTTTCTAGTGGCCAACATTACTGGAAATTGTATGAGTTAGAGTGGAAAACGTGCATAGGATGGGAATTGCACTTTTCAGAAAGCTACGGCCCGTAGTATTAAAGAAAAGCCATGTGGAAAACTTCCTTCCACTCTTACAGCATTGCAGGCATTCTTTCTTTGTTGTCTAACTAATATATCCCTGCCTGCATATAAACACAGATACTAGGAAAGTGTTTCTTTTCAGTGTTTATTTCATTTTTCTTTAATGGCATTCTGACAGCTGGAAATCACTGGATTGTACTTCCCCAGTTTCTAATTCATCAACTTATTTTTAGTTGGTTGGCAATACTGTGAAGTTCTTTAGGCCTTTGTGGTGAGAAATAAAGTCTGAAGGTTTTTTTTTAAGTTCTTGATAAAATATTTTGTGATGACTTTCTTTCTGAAAATATTTTCCCCATTCACTATTTGAATCTTTTGAACAATTTCAGTCAATCTTGACAGGCACTTCTTTCCTTTGGATTTAAAGTTTTTGTAAAGTTACGGGCTAGATAAAGGAGAGGCCTATCTTAATACCTCTAGTCAAGGGAAGGGATGTACTGAGTTTTCAGTCATCTGCTTTGCGTAGCTTACACAAAACTGCTAAGCTGCTGTTTCTTTCTTGTTAAGTCAATGGTTGAGGTATTAGGAAGGAAGCTTTGGGATGGGATATGAAGATGTAGATAGAAATGGCCTTAAGGGAGTGGAAGGCAGGAGGGAGGTGTAAGACCATGACTTGGAATTACTGTGGTAGGGTGAGGCGTATGGAAAACACAGGACACAAATCAGCAGGGAGCTGGACTTCAGTATTTCTCCTTCTTAGAACAACTTCTCTAATATTAAATGTTGGCTGTATAGATGCAAATTGCTTGCACCCTCTGCCTGCTCTTTGGCTTCCTCCTAAATCCCTCCCCAAGAAAATAAAAAATAATTAGAAAAGGAAAATAAATACCAGAAAAAATTCTATAGTTATGTTAGTTTTTCTTATATTTTTGTGCAAGTAAATTTCGAGGAGTTGTAGCAAGGATTTTTTTTTTTTTAAACTACCTGATCCATTGACCTTAATAGCAAGATAAATACTGAGCAGTTTCTTCAAGTCCGTTATTGTGTATAGGTACCCTGAGGGTAATGAATGTATAGGCACAGGCAACAGAACAAAAGCAAAAATCTGTTTATAGAATTAGGCTATATTTAAGGGTACTGAAATTTCTGTCAAACAAGGAACACAGTGAAATCTCATCTGCCAGTTATGTTGCTCTTAATGTTCTTTAATTTAGCAGACAAGATAGTTTGGTTGTAATTAAGCTTTTCTAATATTGTTGTTCCCCACGGTTGTGGCATAAATCATTTTACTCTGTAGTTTCCTGCATCTTCACTGCCTCCATTTTTCCTGTATAATTCTTCCATAAACAATCTCTGGGATGCAGGAAAACTTCATGCTGTAAATGACTTCTTGTGTATGTAATATAATTTTGAATATATGCAATTGAATTTGTTTTTCCCCAAGTCTTTTATTCAGGTTTTCTGATTTCCTTGGTGCCGTTTCTTTCTTCTATGTGCATACCCTTCCTGCTGTGGTAACAAGTTTGGTTTTTTTCCCCCAAATAACTCTCACGGCAGTTTGTGTTAGTCCTCGCTGCTTTTTCTATAGGTAGACCTGGCAACCAGGCTGAATTGCTCAACAGTTGCTACTGAAGGACAAGAGACAATGAGCACACTGAAATAAAAGAAATTACATTTAAACATAAGAAAAAGCTTTTTTTTATTGTGACTGAACACTGTTTAAACACTGAACAGGTTGCCTGGAGAGGTGGTGGAGTCTCCATCCTTGGAGATAGTTAAAACCTGGCCCTTGGCAACTTGAGTTGAGTTGGCCCTGCCCTGAGCAGGGGGCTTGGACTGGATGATGTCCAGGGTCCCTTCCCACTCAGCCACTCTCTGGTTCTGTGAGGTAATCTGGTTTGCCTTAGCTGCAGTTCATTTCAAGATAGTCACAGGCTGTAGTTTCTTTCTACAAAGTTACACAGCAGGGCAAGTTGTAGTCATTCTCCTGCCCATGTTTTCACCATTCTCTCCCCAAACAATTTCAAAAGAAAACCCTAACCCACCCTTAAAGTCTTGGACCATATTTCATGAGTCTTAAGAAAGATACCTTCCAACTTGAATTCCAGATATATTCAGTTTACCCATTCAGCCTTATCTTTCCCCAGCCCTGTTTTATTATAGAAGTTTTCAAGACTTGTTGCACAGAGGACTAGTTTAAATTAAGTGAAGATTTTACTTGGGGGAAAATACACTTTTCCAAACCATCCTTTCAGGATTTAAAAGGAGAATGAGGTAGCATAAAAAATTGCAGCTCTTAACTGCAAGAGGTTGCGGGTTATCTCTCCTCCCATGAGCCTAGCCCTGTCATACATTTCGCATCTGACTTCTTGTTTGAATGAATGACCTAGCGTAGATATGAATTTCCCACTTTTGGTAAAAACAAATAAATAAATAAACAAACATACATACTGGTATAACGTTGAACTATCATTTTCAATGAATGAAAAGACATTTCTTGGAAAACTAAGAAAGCAACCTTGTGTGACAGAATGGAAGCAGTGGAGGAATTTGAAGGCCCAGTGCATTGAGCTAGAACAGAAGAAACTGGAAGCCTGTTCCAAACTCTCTTTTATTTTTCTGTTTTTTCAAAACATGTTGTGTGGACTTTTATTCTTCTTAACCTTTATTTCAGTCTTACCATTTGACTTAAGAAATAGTACTCTGCACCACAATAGGACTTTTATTAACATACTTCATGTCCATAGAAGAGCATATATAGAACTAGTCATATACCGATAAGTATTTGTATGATTGTGCTGTGAGGTCTGACCTTAATAATACATGTGATTATTGACCTTACAGACAATTGTGTTCCACCTAAGAGTAAATTAGGGGGTATGGAAAAAAAATATATCTACAATATCATCTGTTTATTGTCCTATGCGCAGGGGTTTTTTTGTAATGGAACAAGAAAATCCTCAGGCTGCAACAGAACAATTTGAAGTACAGCACTAATAGTTGAGATTATGTTAATCTGAAATATTTAAATACTGAATAACAGAGGCAGGCTACCTTGTTTTATATAAGAAAGTATTTTGCCATGTTCTGAAAGTTACAAATCAGGCATACATCCACTATAACAACGTGCATTTTATTTTTCATTGCTGACAGGTGGTAACTCCTCCAAATCTTCCAAGCTTTTGAGACTGTGCACCATATTATTTTCATTATGAAAGAAACTGATGCAGCGCAGTAACGCCCCTTGATGTTTGCCCACACTACGTCCAAGCATGCCATTTAATCGCATGGTAGCTAAAACTGCATTTAGACATTCCTTCTCTTTCAGGAACAGAACTTGCCGTGTTACTTGGGGACACCTTTCCTTCTCATTTGTCCCCTCTTGCTTTTTTCTTTGTTTTTGTTTTTGTTTTGTTTTTTTTTTTTTCTGTGGTACTACAGTTGTGCAGGTTATCACCCATCTCGCGTGTTAGTCACAGGTACCTTTCCCATTCCAGCGTTGTGCCAGCTCACCCCCGGTCAGGGCGAGAAGAGGTTCCGGCACGTTTCTTGATGTGCCTGCTGCTGGTTTGGGAACCTTCTCGTTCCTCATAACTCTAACATAGTACTTCGTACTACCTCATATTAATATAGCTTGTCACCATCTTAAAAGAAAATAACTTGCTCCTGCTTTGGATTTTAAAAAATATATATGTATAATAAATTGAATTGTTTTAATAGTAATAGTGGAGTTTTGATCATGATTGAGTGAAATAAGCTGCAAATACCTTGTGGTAGATAGTTCTTTCAAAGATTAAATTGCAGCAGAGAACATGTTATAACTCAGCTGCACTTTGTTTGCGTCAGGTCCTGTTTTATAAATGAGGATTATTTTTCTCTCTTTTTTTTCAGCTTCTGAAATTCACAGATATTTTCACAGCCCCCATTGCTTAGAAAGTTGGCTAAGATAATGTGGTGGTTTTTTTTTTTTAAATTACCGTAGCTGATAGTATGGAGTAGCACATATGTGCACGTTACATGAAGAATAGTGAAAAGAAATTTCCTTCAAAGTACTGATTCTTTTACATAGATTTTCCATACATCTCTCATCATTTTATTCCCCTCCCCCTCCCCTTTTTATCCTTGTCTATTCCACAAAACATTTCAGACTTAAAGCAGCTGAATTAAAGATAGAACATTATAAGGAACAGTGCTCCCTCAGGTATATATGAATGTAAAGTACTGCAAGTATTTGTTGATATGAAATCTTCAAACATTTCCTCTGCATGTCTGATTTCCTGCAAGAATTTTAATGAAATTTGGGGAAAAAGGCACATTTGCAATTAACTGCTTGCCTTAATTCTTTCTAAATGTGAATTGTGGTTAAGCCACAAATAATTGTTTTACAAATAGGAGGCTCTTTTATTGTGCACAGGGTTTTAAATAAGTGTTTTTTTGTTCATGTCTGCCTTTATTTAGATGCAAAAGTTATAATAAACATTTCTCATTTACTGAAGTTTTGACACCCCCCCCTTTTTTTTTTTACTTGTTTTATTACATTTTAAATATTGACAAATTTAAATTATGTTTCTGGGAAATTCAGCTAGCTGTATTCGCTGTCTAATAAACAGAGGTGGAAAGTTTCTTCTCATTATCTTATTTATTGAAAGACTGGACGCTTGAATGTATTACTTAAACTTACTCATATCTGTTGTTTAAAAATGTTTATGTTAAAAAAATGTCTAGCGTGCCCTCCCTTTCTGAAAACCATTACTAAGATTTATCTTTGGGATTATTAATACCATGGATGTAACAGGAGTGACTGTGTAATGGTGACCATCTTGTTCCGTGCTCTTCTGTGGCTTCAGTATTAAAGCCTGGTCACCTCCTCCTCTCTGCCCTTCATCCGGTTCAGGTAGCTCTGCTTTGAAAATTGCAACTTCTGTTCCTTTTGTAATGCTTGATTCTTGAAGCTTTTCTTCATGAGTATTTAAATGATTTTTACCACTGAAGAATTGCTCTCTTTTCTTGTCCTTTGGAGTGATTCAGCTGGAGTTTCTATGTATGGTGTCTGTTTCACTTTTCTTGAGAATATTTGGTCGCTTAATCACCAGTATGTTTTATCTGTTTAACCCTTGAAAGGCTCCAAAGAATATTGAAAGCAATACTGTGTGTGTAGTACTTCTTGTTCTTGTTCCTTTGTTCGGTTGGGAAAGTTACTCTAAGAAATCACATTTCTTTTGTAGTCAAAAAAAAAAAAAAAAAAAGGTATGAGGGTCCAAAACACAAACAAAATCCCCCAAAAGATATTTTGAAGCCTAAGTTCTTGTTAAGTAACCACAAAACCCAACACAGTCTCCACAGTGTGAAGAAGTCTTTTTCCATCTGGCGGAAAATAGTTTGTACCATTCACAGAATTGAGTTTGTCTACTGTTTATGTGATCATTTTATACAGAATGTAACAGTGCTTCTTAGCTTCTTTGGTTTTTTTGTTATTTTTTTTTAGGAAGAACAGAACCGAGGCAAGCCCAACTGGGAACACCTGAATGAAGATTTACATGTACTTATCACTGTGGAGGATGCTCAGAACAGAGCAGAAATAAAACTGAAGAGGGCTGTTGAAGAAGTAAAAAAGTTACTGATACCTGCAGTAAGTATTTATATGCAAGTCTTCAATTTCCATTTCCAGAAGTTACTTCTGAAATACAATTAATACTGTAGCAGTAAGCCTGCAGAGCAGCATCCTAAAAAGAAGTTTAGGTATTACTTTGTAATACTGTAGTGATCTTTAAAACGTTTCATCTCAGATTGAATTATTCCTCAGAACAGAATATTTTTAAGAGATGGGGAGGGGTTTGCCTGTTTTAGATGGAGATGCAGGAAATTCTTAGCACCTTGAAAAGGTAATGCTGAACTGTTACAAACACTAGCTTTCTCACCTTCTTTCAGTATAAGGATACTTCACTTTAAGGCTGGGGAAATATGACATGCTTTTATGTTTTGCTTTGAGATGATCCTGGTACTTTAGGAAAAGAAGGCGTGTTTTCTTAGATCATCACATTAAACGTCTTCCAAAAAGAACAAACACTTCAGGAACAGAGTATCAAAAAACTTTGCTGTCAATACACTGGGGAAAAATAAACATAGTGAAATTGGAAAATGGATTATTTTTCTCATTTCCTGGTAATATAAACTGCCTTCTGCCCAGCCAGATGGACCAGAATTACCCAGTGAGAGCCCTTCTCTTAGATCTGCTCTGTATTCTCACTCAAAGCAGGGTGACTCAGTGAGGCTGTACAGTGCATCCCATGCCATTAACTTGCATCTTGTGCTGATTTTTACCACCACTTTTGTGCCATTATAAAATGATAAAAATAAATTGTATCTTTTTCAATGGGGGAAGAATTTTCTATATCAGGAGGGAAAATTGAGATTATCTCATGAAAGCAAGTAGTAGGTAGTATTAAAATGACACCTAGTGATTTTGGGTGCCTAGTGAATGCTAATAGGTGCTGGCTGTGAGGAGACTTGCGGTGATACATGCTATAAAAGCACATTTATTCAGAACACATTTTTTAAAGTTACCAAAGATCACAAGAGAGACTTAATTTTTGAAGTAACAAAATATGGTAGAATATTAAGCAGGAGGTATGAAAAAAATGTGTTTTAGACCTCTTCACATTGCACATTGTCCACATTGTCAATCTCTGAAAGCAGAAGATAACTAGAGAAAGTAGATCTTCAGAATTTATTCGTTTACTAAAGAGATCTTGAGTACATTAGAACTGAGCTGATAGTCGGGATTAGAAATGGTAATAAGAAAAAGACTTTTTATATGGGCAGAACTTGAAACCCTTTTGTTAATTCTCTAACTACTATGCAGCAAATAGATTAAAAACCACATGACTCAGATTTCTGTGTGATACAGAATTAATTTTGTCAAATGTCTGTTGATTCTTCTACCTCCCCTTATTGCTGAACAGTATGACTGAAGAGTCGTGTTCAAGATGACCTGCTAGGTCACAAAACCCCAGTATGTCTGAAATACTAACGTGTATGCTCTCTGTATGTTTGTGTTACACTTGGTTTCTGGAGTTGGTGGCTGGGTGTGTTTTGCACCTCCAAAAAAAAAAAAAAAAAGAATACAGTAGTAGTTTTTCATTCTGGTAGTGTCAGCCAGCTCTTTGCCTTGAAAATATTTTGCCTCATTTAGTAATTTAATCAGTTGGGGGAGCTCTATAATCCTGATTACAGAATCTTGTCTCTCCCCCCCTTTAGAAAAAGACAACACAGGGCTAACTATTGTTCGAATATAGCATCAGTTGAAAAACACTGTCAGTTCATGTCATGAACATCTTTATATATTATGTGTAGGCTTAAGATTTGGGCAGTGCTTATTACGTGGGCAAGAGTTAAAAGGTCTGTTGGCTCATTTCTGAAAATGATGCCTCATTGAAACAGGCATGCATAGTACATACTAATGAATTAGTATGTAGGTGAACTTGTTTTTTGCACTACCTATTGCATCTGTTCAGTTAGTATAAAAAAATGGCTGTTTAATCAAATTATGGTTTCAGGCAGTTTGAGAGTTGAAAAATTCTGGTTTAGGATTAAAAGATATGAATTGAAAACTGCTGTGAAGGAAGACATAAACCTTTAAATAATCAGAGTATGAGTGAGCAAAAAAAGAAATTCTAGCTAATCATGATAAGATGGGGGAAATTGTGGATGTTGCACGATTCCAAAGATGCTCTAAAATGTATGAATGGAAAATTGGAAATTCCATTTCACGTGGTAGAATACTTGCAACTATTACTGTTTTCCAAATACGTCAGAGGATTAAAATTGATAAAAAGATAACAATGTAATTCTGTTTTATCTCCATCCAACTTGAATAAAATTTGAGATTGTGTAGGAGAGAAGATTCAGTCTCATTCTTGCCATATAGTAGCAACACTTTGGTTTTCTGAGATACATTTCAGAAAAGAATGTTAGAGATGGGAATGAGTTACTAATTTCTTAATCTGTTATTTTTATACTCAAGATATTTAAAAGCCCAATTAAATTTTATAGCAGCAGTGCACAAATAGGCACATTTCTAAAATGGATTTCCATTTGAAGGTATTTGGGTGAACAGAGACTATTTCAGTAGTAAAGTGTGTTTCTTCTCATTTTTATGGATCTGGATCACTAGTGATTTTTTTCTTTGTGGATATGAATTATTAATTTCCCTTTCCACTTGCACTTGGATTTTTACCAAGATGGTGGTATAGTGAAACAGTTTATCTTTAGAAATAAAAAGGACAACTTGAGGCAGACTGACTGAACAAGCCATTTTTTGTCCCTCAGGAGAAAGACCAAAACCCTCTCCTTTTTTTTTTAATTATTATTATTTTGTATTTAATTTGCATTACTTTGGTATGATGGGGGGAGGGGCTGTACTTCAAGTTCTATAGGATTAGTTCTTTGCTTCTTCCCATAGTTCAGTGAGATACTGGTCAGAACGGAAGAAAAAATGCAGAGCCTGTGTAAGGGGATGTGCGTAATAATTAAGTAGAGCATAGTGAGTTACAGTGTCATTAAGGGTTTGGAATTACTCTTTGAGTTCCTGGGCAGTAGGGCTGAATTCCTCTGATAGAAATATGTAAGGCTTCAACATGTTCTAAGTAGTGTTGAATAAACTCTTCTAGCTGAATGTGTTTTCTAGATACTCCTTTCGTTACACAGATGTCCAGGACTCTCTAATTACTAATTCACCTTTGTACGAACTGCCTTTATATAGGATAGGGCACATACAGCAGAATTCAAATTTCAGGGAAATACTTTTTACCTCTTTTGACTCCATGTTCTTCCTCTCTGAGGAAAAGATCGTATTTCTGGCTTCTGCTTGACTATTCTTAATTTGGTTTGGAATCAGTGTTTTTCACATTCTTTGTATTGCTCCTCCTGCATCGGGGCAGCTGTAGTTTTGCTTGGTTGCTGCCTCCATCTTGTCTGAACACAAATGCAACATAGTATCAGTGATGTTCCCTGTCAAACGGTGTGTATCATCTGCCACTACGATAATGGAATTTTAAGATTGTGATGGGTAGGAAGTAATGTTTCTGTAAAAGTTTTTTTAATTTTTGTTAGTACATTCGGTTCTTGCCTGGAATAGTGATTTTAGCCTTTTCAGTCTTGAATATCTTTAAATTTAGCTGTATGGTATGGGGAAGTATCATTATTTGAAAAAAAAAATCATTGAGCTTAATTAAAATAAATACTGTAGCAGTATTGATTTCGTAATGTCAAAATCCTTAGAGTAGATGAATGTCAATGGCAATGATTTTTTTTTTTAAGGTAATTCAAACACAAATAAAACCATGCTATGTAAGAGATAAGATAATTATTCCTTAATATGGAATAACATTGATTACAACTTAAACTAGGTGGGAGTCAACAAACAACCAATTTTAAAGTGGTCATTTTTGTGTATTTTGTAGCAGCTTTATGCATTGGACAATAATTACCATCAGTCTTCAGTAGTGTTCCCAAGCATTTAATCCTGTTTAGTAACAGACGTTTCAGTGTTGTAGTTGAGGAGTTTAAAGATGGAGTAAGGAAAGGATGCAAAATAAAGATGTTACTAGAAGGCAGTTTCTGCACCAAGTTATTCTATAACATAAATTCATAGAGGGTCCAAATTACCAAAAGCTAATAAGCCATCTAATAATAGAAGTAAGTTTGGATAATTCTTGTTGTATGGAGGAGCTGAAGTTAGAAATTAATTTTGCCAGTCTTCGGTCAAATAAATAAAAAAACCCAAACAAACAACAAAAAAACCCCCAACCACAAACCAACTTGGCAGAGCTGCAAAGGCTCAAATGTTAAAGCAGAAATACTAAACTGCCCTGAAGAGTGCTGGATTAACTGTTGTTACTGTCCTTTAACCATATCATAGTTGCTGCTGTGACTGTAGTCTGTTTCCAGCAAGCTGTGAAGGAGACTGAATAAGTCTGAATTAGTGAAACTGTGAAATAAAGGAAGTAAAGCATACACTGTCACCTCTTAAACACTTTCATAAACAACAGAGAGAAAATAGTTATGCTTAACAAATAATAGAGTAGTAAAAATCAGAATGAGAACAACTGTGGAAATACCCGAAAATTGCCCGAGAGGCTGAAGCAGTTGCTGAAAGTGATTGATTGAATCTTCTTGAGTTAAGGTTTTACTACTGGGTGAATTTACTTTGGCCTGAGGGGCTGGTAAGGTTAAGTGCAAGGCACTACTAAAGAAGTAAAAGGCGGAGCAGCCAGGAGAATGCTTAGAAGATGTGTTAACCAGGGTGGTATGGTAAGAAATAGTGGCTGTTTTCAGAGGAAAATAAGCAACTTAACCCTGTGAGATCTTGTATTTCGCTTTACTTGTAGTGCAATAAAAACAGCCTCACCAAGTTGCAACTGAATTCTAGATCGTGGAGAAAATGGGGAAAACCTGTGCTGATGATGGCTGCCTTCAGTATCAGCTGTGACAAAGGATGGGACTGGGAAAAACCTTAAAGGTTTTTGGGTTTTTTTAATGTCAAAAGATTACAACGGTTAACATACCCTGTTTATAAAACAAAGGGTTATTTTATTCTGTACAGCAGAAGGCAGAGGAATTAAGAATAAAGTAAATAGTTGGAAGGAAATCTGGGGAAGTAGGATTTGATGTCTACCTTGAAGATAATGTTATCTATCTCTTTGCTATGAAGAAAAAAATCATTGAATAAAAGAATCAAATAACAAACTATTCACTGCAAGTGTCATGGAGCATGATACTCTTCTTTGTGTTCAGTGTCTTGAAACATAGTATGCCAGCAAAAACACCGGTGAAACTTCGTGTGAAGATGTAATGCAGACAGGCAAAAGAAACATGTGACCCAATGGTTAAACAAAGGTACCTCTATTATATGGGATACAATCTCTTCTTTGGTAGCTGTTGCTTTAAATTGTGAAGAGATGTTAGAAAAACAGAGTGCAAGCATTTTGTGGTTACACTGACTGGCTTGCTTTGCTAAAGAAGGGAGTCTTTTCCATGGTAGTCCAGCTAATGTGCAAGGATTTTACTCAAAGACTTTCTTCTTCCCAATGCTTGCTGTATTCCTTGTCAAAACAGCAGCAAAATGACATTCTAGTGTTTCATGCAGGTTCATGTGCTGTATACCGCATGGTTTTTACAAATTGGAAGGTTCTTTATTGTGATGCTTGGTATGTGAGTACTCACTAGCTGTCCTCCTTCTGTTTACCCCCTGTTACTATAGATGTTATTTTGATGGTATTTCTATTTTTAGTCACTCCTATATGCAACACATTTTCTTTATATAACAGGAGGGAGTATAACGAAGGGGCAGAATGTTTTATTTTTCAGTTGGGTAAGTTAAAAGCATTTCTTTCCCCAAGACTGCCTTCAGCAAGTGTGGTGAGGTGGGGCTTCTTTATTAATTAAAGTAAATTTCTAATTTACAGCTACACTTATAAGGAAGGTATTTCCATTGTGGTTTATTTTTCAACTTCTTACAATAAACTGAAGAATGTCTTCATTTTTACCCTGAGAACTTTGTGTGCTATGAATTCCAGAGCAAAAACCTGATACAGTAGAAAGAATTGTAATTTAAGAATTTTTAATGGTGCTTTAGCAAAAAAAAAAAAAGTGGGTATTGTAGTAATGCTGTATATAATTTGTAACCCTGTAGCTAAGACTAGCAAAAGCTTGAAATTTGAAAGATATTAGGAGAAGATTTCATTTGTTTTAGCCATCTAAAAAGCCACAATAAATTCTGCATGCAAGTTTGACTTCCCTGAATAGCTCTTTCGAATTCACTCCTGCATGGTGTGCTGGTTTTACATGTTTGCTTTCACAAGTGAGAATATAGTGCTGCCTTCTATGGTCTCCCTGTTGAAATGTGGGTTATGCTGTGCAATCTCTTGTTTGCTGCTTATTCGATTAAAGTTATGAAATGAATAAGTGATATAGTAGCAGAAAAAGGACACTGCTGTCCTTAAAAGCTTTTCAGGGAATTCCTGCGTTACATCTCTTCTGTCGGTTCCGATGCAAGTCTCTCTCAGTGCACATGATGTAAATGATCAGAAGGGAAGCTCTGTGGGTCTAGGTCGGGTAACGAAGCGGCTAAATGTCTTGGGAGTGACTGCTAGATAACACGTGGTCAACTTTTTGATGTGGAGGAGAGGTGATAGTGTGTTATTTTTAGTAGTGTGAAGCAGATTTCATATTTCCATGACCATATGAACCAAGGACTGCTGCAGTCCTGCCATTCCTTCATGATTTGCTGTTCCTGCTTCCTGTTTTGCATCAGAAAGTACTGGCCTTCATCTGACCGTGTAGTGTAGTGTAGCGAGTCCGTTTGGTGGAGAGCTTAACCCTGGATTAGCTGACCTGCTACAGAGTCAGTTTTGCTTTGGCACCAACAGAAGTGATGGAATGAGAACACGCAGCCAGGGAAAAATGGGATTGCAGCAGACTGCACTTAAATAAACTTAAACTTCTGTAGAACTGCGAGTGAGTATGTTCACCTGCAGATAGGATGAGAACAAAATAATCTGAAACTCAGCATAGCGGAATATGACAGTGGAAAACAAGAGAGGAAAGCCTACATACTAGTAGGCTCTCCTGTTTTCCACTGTCCAGTATGTCTAGTACTGGTAATTTCAGTGGCTTATTCACAAGTTGAATAAAGAATTAGTTATGCTGAGCAGTCCTTAAGGAGATTCTGGTGTGCATTTTAACGGTCTCAATCTCCTGAAAGATTTTACTGTAATGGAAGTCTTGAGTTTTAAAAATGAGGACAAGAATCTCTTACACCAGTTCACATAGGAAGTGTTTACAAATTGTACTTGATGTGTTACTGCAGTGTTAAATTTTTGAGCTTACACTAGTATTAACAAAATTATTTCAGGCCAGCTGCAGGTGTGAAGCAGCTCTCTCCATCATTGTGTACTGTGGCGGAAACTCTGTAGACCAGTGGTTCATTGCCACCAGAATAATACCTGTTGATGGAAATGATTTTTTGAGAGCATATTTACTACAAGACGTCTAGGTGATTTGCAACTTAATTGAATTAAACCTCAGTTAAACTCTGTTAAGTTCCTCAACTCTCCCAAAATGATCTTTGTAGTACTAAGGAGAAAAGTAGTATTATTCATCAGAATATTGTTCATGCAAATAGTTTTGAAAGGGGATATAAAATGTGCTCTTTTATATTATGATTATAAATTTGTTTTCAACTTTCCATTTTCAAAAAGTTGGCAAATAATTAAAGGATAAATACAAATTTATGGTGGTCTGTGCCCTCACATATTTCAGTTGATGGTTTTACAAATTTGGACACAGAGTCATGATCAGATACAATTATGTAAATATGTCTAGTTTTATTAGCTTACAACTTAGGTAGCAGTTCATACTGATTCTTGTTCTCCTTAGGCTTTCCTTATGTTAAATGGGAGAAAGAAGCTCCTCCAGCGCAGTTACTTATCACTAAGCACCTTCATTCAGCCACCACTCTGAATCTTCTTCCAGGCGTCTTTGGCTTTTAGAACTCAGGGAAATCAGTTAATCGTACCTATGTACAGTTACTGTTGAATACTGTCTCTCTTTTCCCCTTCTCTCTCCTCCTTCTGCAAAATATTTATGAGAGGTATATACCACCCTCCTCCGTATTAATTTGTTTAAGGTGTTGCAAATGTGTAACTTGAGAAATGGTAGATGATAATTTCTGAAAAAGACCTTGGGAAACTTAGAAAATAGTCTCTTCTCAAAGAGAAACAAAGAAGCTCTGTTGCCTGAAACTTAGTAGACACGTGCCCTTCCAAAGCAGGATTATGCATTGATTAGGAGCTCTCATTAGGTTCTGCATGGGTTTGTCTGTCTTCCAGAAATGTGCTTAATCTGTTTGGTTTTTGGGAGACATAGTTGTGGAAGAAAAAATGACATTGACCTATTCTGGTAATTCATTTTGTGGTATCTGTAACTTTTTTCATTCTTCACCCCATTTTTTAGACTTGGTTCCTCTATTCTTGGCTATTTTTGAGTAGTTTCTGTAGTCTCCCCCCCTGCCCCCCCCCTTTGCTGTTTTCCTACTGATGGCCCTGGAGCAGAACATGTAAGTTGGGATCTTTATATAAAATCTTGTTAAAGTATTTCTGCCCTTATGCAAGAAGTAGATGATGAAGCTGTGATTCCCTTTATCTGTCTATCTTGTTAAAGATGATGAGAAAACTGCAACAAATTACCCATGCGTTATTTTTCTTACCCTTCATTTCTAGTTACACCTGTTTTTTGGTTGGTTGTTTTTCTTTTTGAAATCACAGCCTATACGTAAGTGGAAGAAATGCTAATTGTAGAATTGGGATTCCAGGGGAGACATGGTATAAAGAGTAGGAATTTGTTGTCCTCCACTTCTAACACATTTTTTTACTAAATATTAACTGGACTATATTAAGGAGGTCAGATGACTTTATGTACAAGTCATTTTGCAAGTGGTTTCTGGAGGGATCTTAACAGTTGCAAAAAATTTTATGTAAAGTAATGGTGAAGTAACCAGTAAACATTTCCCTTTTCCAGCTATTTAAAGCATTCTTTATTGCCAGCGTTAGTTTTGAAATCTAGATTTCTAATTATACACAAATAAGGCTTGTCATACAAACATCTGTGGTTTAAGGCTGACTGATGATTTTATAGTCATCCAGTTGCTCTACATTATGCTATTTTGACGTCAGAACACAGAAAATTCTAACCTTTGGAAAAGTGCCCAGGGTTTTTCACCTACTATTCAACAGAAAACTTAAGTGTTTCTTTTTTAAAACAGTACAGAAATACTTGAGCTTCCCGTGGAGGACTAATGAGATTTCTTTCTTTTACAAGATGTTTATAAGCTAAGGTTTTAATACAGGAATGTTCTCGACCCTGTTATCAGGAGAAACATAGGTGAGCATGATGTTAGAGACTGGAGCTAACTGTTTTAAATAGCTTACATCATTTTGGACTGGACCATTTGTAACATACTTTAAATTAAACCGGAGACTAGTAAAGTGTTCTGGAAAGTGAAAGATTAGATGAGATGTTTCTGGGAAGTTGCATTGCTTGGAACACAGTTATTAATGAGAAGCATTTAAGACTCCGTCAAGTAGTACATTTTTGTGTGTGTGTTGTTGGGAATGGTATGGGGTTTTGTATTTTTTTTCTTGTATCTTACATATTTTAATAAGTATTTTAAAAGCTCTGCCTTATGTTTTATTAACAGGGATAACAATGAAAACAGAACTGCCTTCCACATCTTCAGTACTATTATTAGCTAATTTTTAATATTTCCACGATATCTGTGTACGTAGTCTTGTATTGGAAAGAGAAGTGTGTTTTAAATTCCAAATTGCTTGGAATTATTGCACAGAAGGAAATCTGAACACCAGCACATCTTAGGAGAAAGGGTTCTCTAAGACTATATCCAGTCCTTTGATACTGCAGCCTCTTATAAATGGCTTGGAAGATGTGAAGGTTTCTTTTTGACCAAACACAGCTTTGGATACTAAGAATTTCGGTTGCTTTGTTTATAAATAAATAAATCCGGCCTTTGATAGATACTTTTCTGCAGTCTCCAAAATTGTACATTGCAAATCCTTTTTCATGAGACTGAAAAAAATCAAACCTCCAAAACCACCATATGGAGTTGGCTGTCTTAGGATCATTTGCAGGAATTTTGATGGAAAATGATTTTCAGTCATGTAATTGCATGCACCAGTATGCTGTCATCTTAGAAGTGGCTTCTTCAGGCTCTCTAGCTCTCTTCTTCCTCACTCTTTAGCTCTCGTCTTCCTCACTCTCTAGCTTATGTGTCCTAGTTTGAAAACAAAATTTCAACTTTGACTACCCTGGCTTTCTTGGGATCCACAGTAAAGATACTGATACAGTTGTGCGAACGCAAGCAAATGATACGTCTGGACAGGTGAAATGAAACTAGAGGAAGGAGTGGAGATTTGTCGTACGTGCTCACAAGCACTTGAATGCTGTAGTGATGGAAGTTATGCAAGTAGGCAATTCTAGTTCTTTGCTAAGCCTCTTGGCTATGTTAGGCAGCCAGTGGCCTTATTTTCTGTATCAGCTGGTCTGAGCTTTTAGTTTTTAGTGAGTAGACCTATAGCTGCTAGAGTCTTAGAAAAGTTTCAAAGTTCTAAAATGAGTTTACTTGCTTAGTTTGTTAGAATTTGTAATCAAAATCAGTGCTATCAGCAGAGATATGTTGGATAATATAATCTTCATGTCCTGTCGTGCAGGAAGGCTGTTTGAGAGAGCATAACCACTTGTTTTGCTTTGGAAGATAACTTATGAAAGAGGAATGTCTGAATTTCTCTCCCATTTTTAACTGGCTGTAGTACGTATGGTAATAATGTGCTAATCTAATTTTTCAGTTAATGGTATTTCTTGTCATTTGGAACAGTTCAACTATTGCTGTAGTGTTGAGAATACTGTTTTTTCTTAAGCCTGCAAAAGCAAGGCCTGTATTTGCCTTTCAGTAGCGATTCCTGAAATTACTGATTGATTTCCAAAGGTGGTTGGGCTGTAGAGAGAGACTCCTTGAGTGATCCTTGCGGTATGAGCCCCTATCGTAGTGGATGGTGGAGAACTCTGCAAAGAGGTGCTTTATTACTCAACAGTGAGGAAGGCTTCAGGGAAATCTGTTACTTTTGAAGATCCAAAGGTCAATCAGATTCAAGAAAGATACACGTAAAGAAATCAGGCTTTTAAAATTCCTCTGGTCATAGAAAAACTTGTTTTCCCCTATGCCAGTAAAGATACTCTTTAAATAAATGTTAACCTCCTCATCTGTGAAGTGTGGTGATAGCTCCTTACTGATTTGTAAAATACTCTGAGGGGTAAATGTTTACTTAAAAAAAAATTATATGAAAAGTCATTACTAGAACGCTAATTCTTTTGTAGCAATCTGTAGTTTTGCTGGTGGTCCTGAAAACAGACGAACAAGCAGAGTTTATGTTACCCTGTAAGATTAGAGATATGGGGGAAACTGTGAAGGGTTCTTGGTGTTCATACAGAAAGTTGTGCTCATAAGAAATAGTTTCAGTGATTTCGGCTTAGAATTAATTTAAAGTTATCTTGGAAATTGTTTTGTTGCATAAGCCTTCATGTAAATTCTGCGTATTACTGAAATATTTTTGTGGAGGAACTTTTAAAGTTATAAATATATATATCCATTTATGTAGCCTTTGTGCTTTAAGGCTTTAGTAAACCAAGTATTAAATGGTATGTCTTGTCTTCCTTAGAAAGTAAATAGGAAGATTAGCAGTTTTCCAGTCACCTAGGAGTCATACTCAACGGGGCAGCCTTAAAGGGACTCTAACTGCCATTTGAGAAAGTGTCGTCTCTTGTTCCTGTGTAAATCATATTGCAGTGCTTGGAAAATAAAGTGAAGCATGTAAGACACTAACGCTGATAAATAGTGCAATTTATTCTTACTATGCCATGCTTTACGTTCTATATATTTTGCAGCTATTAGAAGTAATCTGTTTTAGCAGTCCCAACATATAAATGTTAATCATCATTAAATAATGCTTTCTTTCACTACTTACTGTAGCTGGGATTTTTTTTAAAGTTCCCAAATGAGTCCAGTAACTAGATCCCATTAAAATTAATAGTACTTTGTACACCTGAGGTATACAGGCTCTTTTAAAAATCCTAGACTAGGTTACTTTTAGGAACTTGAAAGTAAGATACATGATTGTGTGGATATGATAGTAATGATCAATGGTTTAGGTTTGAAAACTAGGCGTTGTTTTTTACTAAAAGTTTCAAATTGGTTTGGAAACTTTAGAAATCTTTGCTAAGACAACTTCTATGATGATGTAGTTGAGAAATAATCCCCAACATACTCCAGGTGCTGGTTTTATTTATTTTTGCTGCATTTTAATCTGTTTAATCAGTTTCCTTCAGATGTGAATCACACATGCCTTTTCAGCCCAGTTGTAAGGTTGAGGGGAACCAAGGAGTCGAGATATATGATTAAATGTCATGTAATGAAAAGCACCTGTGTTTTAAGGCATGACTTCTCTTACTAGATTCAGTGAACTTTTTCTGATGGAAGTGGTTCTAGTAGCTCATGGCGGGGGGGAAGCCCACTTACTCCTTTTGGTGTTCTGATATCAGTTTGGTTTTTTAGAAGCTTTGCTTTTTACTTTAATAATTTCTTTCACAGAAGTGTCAAAGTAGAATTCTGTTTAATTAAACCAGTTTAATAGCAGGGAACCTCAACTGGCATAAGAACAGTAAATATCGCTCCTTTGTGACTTCTCTAAGTGGCTTGTATTTCGAGGGAAGCTTATGTAAAAAGTAGAAAAATGAAGTTTTATCTTTAAAGGTCTTTAGAACATCAGCCTTTTAATCATGATTTAAAAAAACAGTAATTTCAGAAAAAAAGTCTCAGTTTGAGAATTGTAATTATAGAAAGTAAACATGTCTATATTCATCCAAAGCATTAATATTTTTAACATGTATTACCAATCCAAACAGGTTAGACAATACACTTAAAAGCATAAAATAATGGTTTACTGTGGATTTGGGGGGAGGAGAATCTTTTTTTCAAATTATCCTTTCAGTGCTCCTGTATACATACCTTCACGCTTTACTGTTGGGGCATCCTTTAGATGACTAACTAATTAGACTGGTTCTTTTCCAGGCTTTGACCTCAGGCATACGGCTACACTTCTTTAACTTTGTCAGGAGCATTTTTGTGTTTCTGGTGATAACCTCAAAAGAACATGGATGTGTTGTGTTTCTGGCAGAGAACGTTATCTGTCCTGTGTGGCACATAATCCACAGTTAAGAGGGACAAATGATGGCACCATCTAGAAAGCGTGATTGAACTTGAAGGGTTTTCCCATTGAGTTTCTTGGAAAAGAGAGATTGATAGAGGTGACTATTCCTACACTTGTATCAGTGTTCGTTGATCCAGAAGAATAAAAAGTTCTGATCATGATTTAAGTCTCAGTTCCTTTTCCTATGAGAAGTACTGGGTGTTATAGTGCAGGGCCCTCCTTTTGCCTTGATACCTGAAGTGGCATCTTAGGGATGCTAACCAGAGCACGGCTTTCCTGTCCTTTTTTTGTAGATTTTAGTTCTGCACAGTTGTGTAAGGGAGGAGAAGAATGCCTTAAAACCAGAGTATCATCCTGCTTGGAGAGCGTTCATAATCCTGAAGGATCTGGTCCAAGTGGAATTGCCTCTTGTCTCAGTAATGAGCGCCTTTCTCTAGCACAGTTCTTTGGTACATAAATCTATCCACGCTTGCTTTTGGAAGTAGTCTCCTAGGTCTTCTGTAGACTCTCCACCACCTTCCAGAATCTTTGCTATACACTGTGTTCTGCTGCCTCATCTTAAATACGTTGCTATTGGAAAACCATAGCAACTGGTATTTCTGAATCCTTGCCAAGTCCTGCAGCCTCCTCCAAAAGATGTTCTGAGAAAAGAATTTATAAAATGGTATATGAACCAGTCTGTCACTTCGGCTTCCAAGGTTCGCATCCGGACCTTGCACTCACAACTATGAGAAGATGTACAAAGAGCACCTTTGGCTGCTTGTATATTCTATGCACACTCAGCAGTTTGTTATTGACTTGCACAAAAGCCTGTGCTGTGTTATTTGCTGGTTATCTTGTCTTCCTTCTTTAGGTAAAACAGTTGGGTTTTCATACTATTGAGATACCCCTTACTCTCCCTAGAACAACTGACAGTCAGTTGTACCATTCTGCTGCTCTCAAACGTAGAACAGATAAATCTTTGTTCTTGCTATGATTTCAGGACTGGTTCCTGGTTTCAGGAGTGTCTTTTGTCACCAACAAAACAGCATCTCTGCTCCTTCATGTGTGGGCACATAATAATGATGAATATATCTATAGATATTGAAAAGAGTTGCTGCTTTAGTGACTACACTTTTCATCTGTGAAAATACTCTTATCTGGACTCTAGTATCCATGGGTCCATTGCTTTGGGAAGGAGTTAAGAACCATATTTATGTCAGATTTGGGATTTGGATACTTTTTCACTTCTTCCCAGTAGGCCAGAGACACTGTCAGTTTGGTGCAGACTTCTGTCTGTCCGTATGTCCAAAGATCCTCAGAGAAGCACTGTCTCCAAACAAAGATAAAGCATCACCTTTTTTCTTTATCCGAATGACGAGCTTATAGAAGGTAACACATAGCTTTTTGCAAAGGATGTGATTGATCCTGCTTTAAACATTGTAATGCCACTAAATTTCAGGATGAAATTTACAAAAATAACATCCATTTCCTACTTACCATGCAGAATTCACAGAGCAATGTTGGACTTCTCAGAGCTTACGGCACATCTTTCTTGGAGCAGATTTCATCCATTGAACATAAATGGAATCTTTCAGTAATACCAGCAGCTGTTTTGACTTTGAGACCCAGGTCTCTGGCACCCATGTGCTTAGATGACCTCAGATGCCAGAATTTAAGTGATTTATGAAGGAACAGTCAGCCTTCCAACTTTTCACATCTGTTGCAAATCCTGGACAGTGTTTGTAAAGGGATGCTATTTTGTCTTTTCCCTATGTGCAAAGGATGATTATTGCTTCTGATAGGTGAACCTCACTCAAGATCAAATGATACGGATCTGTAGACTGCAAATCAGTACAGGCTGTACATCCAGATCCTGAAACTGGGGACTGTCATGTGTGTCTTCCTGCTGCTTTCCCTGGGCAATATATGCTTGCAGTAATGGAAAGTGCAGCAATGATGGTTTCATGTCAGGAGTAATTAGATAGTGGAAGATCCTTCAAAATATGCAAATGATCAGTCAGCACCAGTTGTCCTGACTATCCTGTTAATTTCTCAACAGTCCTTTGGAAGCTAAAAAGAAAAGCCCCTTAATGATCATTTATACTCTTCTTCATCGCCAGTCAGGTTCATGTCTGATTCAGTCTTTTTGATACTGAATCTCTTGCTCTCAGGAATGACTGGGGCATTTAAGATAAAGATGGCGTTTCCTGCTGCGGCTCAGCTCAGTTAATTTCGGTTTCTGAAGTGTCACACCAGCCACAGAAAGGACGTGACCTTTTTTGCAGAAAGAAAAATGTACCGTAGCTGAAATGTGTATTGGATTTGTGCGGCAAGGTTTTGGTAGTGGGGGGAGCTACAGGGGTGGCTTCTGTGAGAAGCTGCTAGAAGCTTCCCCTGTGTCCAACAGAGCCAGTGCCAGCCGGCTTCAAGACAGGCCTGCCGCTGGCCAAGGCCGAGCCCATCAGTGACGGTGGTAGCGCCTCTGGGATAACAGATTTAAGAAGGCAGGGGGGGAACTGCACAGCTGCAGCCGAAGAGAGGAGTGCGAATATGCGAGAGAAACATCTCCGCAGACCCCCAGGTCAGCGCAGAAGGAGGGGCAGGAGGTGCTCCAGGCGCCGGAGCAGAGAT
>JAVKLA010000081.1:37510516-37631531 GCA_034782735.1 Sagittarius serpentarius
GGACCTGTGGCCCCGTGGAGAGAGGAGCCCAGGCCGGAGCAGGTTTGCTGGCAGGAGTTGTGACCCCGTGGGGGACCTGCGCTGGAACAGTCTGTGCCTGAAGGACTGCAGGCCGTGGGAGGGACCCATGTTGGAGCAGTTTGTGGAGAACTGACCCCCGCGGGAGGGACTCCCGGCCGGAGCAGGGGCAGAGCGAGGAGTCCTGCCCCTGAGGAGGAAGGAGTGGCAGAGACACGGTGTGAGGGACTGACCCCAACCCCCATTCCCTGTCCTCCTGGGCTGCCGGTGGGGGAGGAGGGGGATAAATTGGGAGTGGGGTTGAGCCAGGAAGAAGGGAGGGGTGGAGGAAGGTGTTTTAAGATTCAGTTTTTATTTCTCATTATCCTACTCTGATTTAATTGGTAATAAACTAATTTCCCCAAGTCGAGTCTGTTTTGCCTGTGATGGTAATTGCTGAGTAATCCCTCCCTGTCCTTATCTCGACCCACGAGCCTTTTGTTATATTTTCTCTCCCCCGTCCAGCTGAGGAGAGGAGTGATAGAGCAGCTTTGGTGAGCAGCTTTGGTGGGCACCTGGCATCCAGCCAGGTCAACCCACCACAGTATGTAATTATTTTGAGTTACTGTTTTGACTTTTTAATCCTAAAAGGATGATATCATTGTAAGACTTGTGA
The DNA here is from genome assembly GCA_034782735.1 of Sagittarius serpentarius. NCBI lineage: Eukaryota > Metazoa > Chordata > Aves > Accipitriformes > Sagittariidae > Sagittarius > Sagittarius serpentarius. The sequence goes on from JAVKLA010000081.1 coordinate 37,511,190, forward strand.
AGATTTTCCTGACTGTTCTAAAAAATAGAGATGGCTCTAAAAGTGTTCTGGAGTTTGTAGTTCCCAAGACCATATGTCACTTCTGTATGACACAGTTAATAAAAAGTTACAAGAAAGTAGTGTTGTATGGAGGAGGTAACTCCTTAGGAACATTACTATACTTCACCCTTATGCTATTTAACTTTCATTTCTGAAGGTTACATGAGAGAGTTTTCCTTTACGGATAATTTTCTAAAGACAACTTCCTGGAGAAGGGTTCTCTACTGCAAAATAGAATTTCCAAAATAGTTTATGTTAATGTCAGTAGATTCAGATTTTTGAGCAAATATCTTTATCAAATGTTGTTTTTACTATGATGATTCCATGGAGAACTTTTCCCAGAAATTACTGTTTAACCATTACCTTACCATGAAATGTTTTCGGATTTTGTATTCTAAGTCTTTAAACTGTGGAGGGGTAGTTAATTTATCTTACAGTATCAGTACTGCTAATTGTATCTCTCTAACAAAACTCTTTATTAAAAATTCTTATTAATCCATATGAATTTCTTTGTACGGCAAGAGTTTAAGATCAAATGTACTGCACTGTAAAACATACAAAAAGAAGTTTGTGGTAGGGAATAGAGTAAGTGGCATTTCTCTGATTGCTGCTGTCATATGGTATGGTGCATGGCTGCACATAATACGCATTTTGTAATGCAGTGGAGATTGAGGCCAGTGCACTCTCCTGTGAATCAGGAAATTGTTTCAAGCATTTCTTTATAGCGGATGTTTCTACCCTCCAAAAATCGGACTTTGTAAGTAGGCGTTGGAAGCAGCAGCAAGAAACCTTTTAGGTATGCAAGGATAAAAATGGGGAAGAAAACTGTTCAATACCACCTTTGAAGATCTTTCTTATTCAGAAAGCTTAATTATCTTTTTAGGCACTAATTCCCTTTAACAGTTACACTTTTCTGAAGGTTATTTATGTAAGTCTTAGACTGTTGAAATGAGAGCTTGTGGAAGGCTTAAAGCTGGGGGCACAGATGATAACAAAGGTGACTTGAACCATTTTAGTAAATGGATAATCTGCTTTCATCATCAACACTAAAGCAAAATCAGATTTGTTGTTGTTGTTGTTCTTTGATGTCTTATGGGGTAACCAAAGAAAAAAGAACAGACTTAATGCAATACAAAATATGAAGCCGTAAGTGATTTTAGATACTGTCCAGGTGGGCTGATTAACTGTTTACAAATACTTAAAAATGACAAAGCAACATGGGGACGTGTGGGTGGTAGTCTGTGTTTTAATGTCACAATAAGGCAAACGGAGCTTTCTGTTCATAAGCTGCTAAATATAAGTGTATAGTAATAGTGTTCAATCTAGAAAATTACCAGAAACCCCAAAATGAAAATGAAATTGTGTCCTTACTAAAATATTAAGTAATAACACCAGGCATTAATTCTCGTTTGGTTTAAATGAAGACAGACGGTATTTCTACAGTTGCAGGTTGAGCTGTTCTTGGGGAGGGTGGAAGTAAAACTCATTCATGCTAGAAGAATTTGCATGCAGTACTTGGGAACATACTACATTTAATATGCATAGTTGGTGTCTCACATGTAATATGCTTGTAAGCTTTGATACCTGTCTAATGTGCTGAAGAGAAATTTCATACAAAATACTTTACAGAGCTGCTTTCTTGTTTGGGCTTCTGCACTGTTGCTCCTGTTCAGAGGAGTTGATCTATTCCCGTTGTAGTACTTACACTGTATGTAGAGGAATATGTGCAGTGCTTGATGCTACGGTATAGGTATGCGTTGAATATTTTACAGGCATATGAAGATATGTAGCAGACTTCTAGAACACCAACAGGCACTCAGGAAAAAAATGAATACAATTTGGGCAAGCACAATTAACGCATCAATATGGTTTTATCTCAAATGCTCCTTACAACTCAGATTAAAGTACATAATTTTAGATTGTTTGTACCTATTCTTTGGTACCAGTCCTGACTTCACTAGCATCCTTACAAGCCACTGAATGAATTGCATGTAGAGGTCAGATAGAGCAATATATCGGAGTTACTTTTTTTTTTTTTTCTTCTTTTCTGTTGGTAGAAGTTGTAGACTCTGCTTCACTAATTGGGCCAGATGGGTCTGACTGCTTTCTTAGATGAGTCAGCCTAGACTTAAAAGATGGTTTTAATAATACAGCTGTATTTCATTAGAAATGTTTCATGATAAAATTTTCTTTGGGTTTCTTGTTTGCCATTGCATATAGGATTTTAGAAGTAAATCTGTTCTTAAAACAAAAATGCAGTAAGTTTAGACTATCTCAGTAGTTTTTTTAATGAAGTTGCTGAAAGTTTTAACGTTCTCAAATGTTACGAATCGAGCTAATAATGGAATTTAAAATAATGCTTTGAGAAAACAAATATGAGGTGTTAGCTATTGTGACATTTTGTATGAAAAGGGAAAGCAGACTATATGTTTTGAAATTAAATGCATCACTTGATGTCTCGCTAACATTTTAAAAGTTGGCTTTGCTTCCATTTTGTGTAATTTTCTAAGACAGTCTTTTGCACGTCTAGTTCTGTGCTAGTTCTGCTAAATTTTTATCTGGAGAAAGGAAGAAAGGTGGTTGTGATGTTTACTGTAGGTGTTCTTGCTCTAAAAGAAATGGTGATACGACCAAAACTAAGTCATTCGTAAAAAAGGTCAAAAGCTCATCCCTTTCTGAGTAAAAAGATAGTTGTTCTTAGTCCTGTATTCTACATAACAGGTCTGTCTTTTTCCAGCTGCATTTCAGATCTGTCCCTTTCAAAACACTGTCTTCACCAATGGTCATAACCTTTCCTGCAACAGTTCATTGCATTTTTCTTACAACAGCTTATTGTATCAGTGTGACTCGGTTACGCTCACACCTGTTGTTTCCTTCCTTGCTGTCATCTTGTCCTGGGCATGTATCTGAGACAGCTTTTAGGCTTACATTCTGTGTTCCCTGAAATGACTCAGAAAGCATCAAGTCTAATTGATTTCATCTCATCAGTGAAATATTTAGTGACGCTACACCATTCTTTTCACGTAGCTTTGATTTGGTGCTTCTACATTTTCTTAAGCTTTTTGGAGACCTATTCCTGTTGTTTGCCTTGATTGCCATACAGCCCTAGATATGCTGGGCGTATTACAGTTGTCTTCCTTGTGATGAATACCTATTGAACTTACACGTTTACAGCTAAATTGAGTATTTCTTCTATGACACCTCAGCTCATTGTTCCAAAATTGCAATGCTTTTGTTTAAAAAAAAGACAATAAATGTATACATGCATCCTGAGGATTTAAAAGCTAATAGCGTACTTGCAGTACAAAAATACTTCATTTCACTGCAATAATGTTTTCTTATGTGAAAATGTCAAAACACTTTGAATTGTAAAAGTATGTGCTTTGCTTATGGCAGTAAATGGAGGCCTCTGAGTGGAAGCTGACAGCACATTTTTTTCGGCTGAAATGTCTGAATGAAATGTGGTGATAAATACAAGAATAGTCAGCATTGTGTAAACATAAACAAAGCTTAACTAGGGACATATATACACACACACACACACATATATATATCAAATAAGTCTGAAACCCTGTTTCTAGTGAAGAGCATTGCAAGAGACAGTCAAACTTCAGAGCAAATGCTGATAGCTTGTGTGACAGATTGGCCACCTTAGTGAGAAGCCAGTGGCAGCGAATCGGTGTTAAAGTAGTACTTTAACTCTGATCATTTAAAATATTGTTCATGTAAACAGAATATTTAAAAATTATTTACGTGTATTAACTATGACTAGAAAGAAAAGCTATTCAGGTCAGGGTCAATGGTGGAAAACAAACTGACCAAAGGTGGTATTCAGCAGTTTGTTCTTTTTCCTCACTGACTGACTTGCTTTTTAGAAAAGTCAATTAAATGCTTAGCTTAATAAACATGTCAGTGAAGCAAATGAGAAAGTCAAGTGTAAATGGGGAAAAAATGGCAAGAATACAGCATAGAAATAAATTGCTTCAATCTAGTGGATCTTTAGCATTCAGGAAAATGGATAAAAAAACTCACAACAGAGAGGTCACCTAACTGTGCACCAGTTCAGTTTCTGAATGGACCAACCAATATAATACGCTGATAGCAGATGGTGCTGGGCATGCTATATCATATGAAAGGCACAGCAGTATACCTCCTTAAGAATATTTCTTCATAAAAGTTTTAAATAAAGTGATGGGGTGATTTATAAGCATCCTTGATATCTGTGGCATCCTTGTTTTGTTTCTCCAAGCTGATAAAGAGGTAGAGTTTAAAACAAAAAAGAGACTTAATCTGTAGACGTGAGCGTTTTTGGAAAATGTGGGAGGAGCATTGGTATTAATGTATCTCTGAACCTTGTAGAAAAGTTCCAGCAATACATTTATGACAATAGCCTCAACAGTTTTTTGTGAAGAAGTCAGTTTCTTATGTGGGTTTACAAAGGTTTAACTAAGGCCCATCAATAAATGGGTTTCTTCTGTGGGTTATAAATGAGAGGAAGTAGAATCTTTATAACCTTCTAGAAATACTAGAATTTATCTAATCTTAAGGTTATACAGGTGAAAGGAAGTGAAGAAAGGTAATTCAAGATAGGTCAGTTATTAAAACTAGTATTGAGGAAGAGAGAGGTCAGGTTTGTATCCAAAGCATTCCCAGCTTTAGCAGTTACTTGGAAGTAAGGACCTATTGGAGCCCGCAGGGTCAATGTACCTTATAATGTGTCTCAGCCTGATTCTGATCCAAAAGGAGAGAGGCTGTTCTGAAAAAATTAACAAGTTGTTGTTTAGAGACAACCTATTCTGAGGTTGATATTTACCTTCCTGAAAAGGGTTATTAAAATACGTATTTGGTTAACCACGCACCTGTGACTTCTTTCACTGATGAACAGCCTTGTGCAAACCAGCCACATGCATTGTGAAGTCCGGCTCACTGGCACCGATGTTCTCGTGAGTTAAATGCCATAGAAGTCCTCAAATTCAGTGCCAAAATGGTACTTAGACAAGTATCTTTCCTTATGCTGTCTGACTCTTTCACTGGATGGAGCTACAATATTTAGTGGAACCTGAAATGCAGGCTGATCAAAGCTAATCCAGATTCATTAATACAGTCCGTCAGTAGTTAACTAGGATAGATTGTTAAAACAGGTTTTCAAGAGAGAATACCGTAACATTGAGGAGTTGTAGGTTATTTATAAAGGAGCTATGGAAGATTTAAAAATAAATAACACACAAACCTATTTTCATGTGCGCAGAGCTCTTGGTAAAGAGGTCATTGCCTCCACTGGAAAACATATGTAAGGGTTCATAAGTTGGTAGTCACTATCATCTAGTGCATTTGCTTTCGCCTCCTAGCTTTCTTCTGGGCAACTCCTGTTATCAGTGTCCACGCTAAACCATTGGGGTAGAGTAGTTAGTTCTGCTGTGTTAAGGAGAGAAGGTAGTACGTCTTAGGAGAGCATACTCAAATTTTATCTGAAGATTTAGTGCTTGTTTTTATGATTACTTGTAGAAGATGCTAATGTATTTTAAGATTTTTCCAAGAGCGTTTCTTCCAATGAGTTGGAAGTTGCTAGTCTAGGGAGGATGTTGGTCGTGTTTAATTCATCTCAGAGAGTATGTTCTCTTGTCTGATTTTCAAGCGGCTGTACACATTTGTAATACCCATGCCTTCCCTTTTCCTGCTTTTTCAAAAACAGAAGTTACCTTCCACTTCTTCAGAGTACTGAAAAAATAAATTTTATGGGAGGACAGCGAGAACACCATTTTCATTCTTTCTAGATGACAAAATTAAGCCAGGGTTTAGGCTTTTCCAATACAATACATGTTGGTCCAGAGACAGCAAATGTTTGTTCTGTTCAGCATTGAGCTGCTGTTTACATTTCAATGGAAAAGGGAACAGCTGGGGCAGAAGAGGAAGGGAGCAGTCATTAGTTTCCTTCACATTTTCGTGATTAAAAATGATGGGGAAAAAAAGCATTGTCACAACACACCCCCCACCACCACCCTTTTCAAAATAAATAAGGCTGTAAAAGGACCTCGGTGGCTTTTTAAAAATTGAGACGTTCTGGTGACAGTGAGACAGTGGGTGCTCACACATTCAGTGTAATGACACAACACACAATATTCAGTGGCGTTTTATGTAGCTCCTTGATCTGTAATTTAGACTATTACATGCAGTATATAATAGCAATAATGGCAGATGAATTAATTTCCTTTGAGAGGTGACTAAGTATCTTCAGTAGTTAAAATGCTTAAGTTGGTAGTTCAATTGTCTACTTTGCTGTCATGCTCCTTGGTTTTCCCCTTCCGTAATGTTTGTTCCGCACACCTCAGTCCATAGAAGATGCTTTGTCTTTGCAGTCATGGAGCCTCCCTTGTAAAAAGCCGTGATGAGAGAGCACATCCCTTCCTGTACACAAAGGTGTTGCTCCTGTTCTCTGCCTTGCACAGCCGTTTTAATCTGAATGGGAAATCTGTCTAGGGACCCGAGTACAGTAATTAGCAGTCTCTTCAGAGTGTCAGAGCAGAATTACCATTGTAATGGTTTAGCTGGAGGATAAAAGGATTGAATTTGGGTCTGCCTTCCTGCCAAACTAAATGAGTTGCCATGGGAATTTTCAAATATAAGAGGCGTTTACTTAAAGCAATTTGGCGGGTTTGAATAAACTCATAAATTACGGGTTTTAGAGGAGAGAACCCTGCTTTCTCTGGCATAGGCTGAACAGCAAAGAAGGCTGTTAGAAAGCTGCTTACATTCTTAATGAGAATAAGTTGATCCATGCTCCCGTGCAGACTATCAGCTTATTAAGGTTAAACTGTTTCTGCTAAATACAGTACAGTAAGCACGTTTTGAGAGACAGAGTTTGCAACAAATCCCTGGAGTAAAAAAACAAAATCTGATTGCTCTAAACATAAATTGAATTTCCTTGCTAGATTAGATCTATTTTCAAGTAATGCTATTAAAAATGGTTCTCTGTATTGTTTCAATAAACATTAACCTGCTATTGATTTCAGCTTTCCTCTGCGCATGTAATATTTATTAAAACACTTGTCAAATCTGCTTCTGAAAGGGGAGGAGGGCATTAAAGGTTTCTTTCGAAAACAAATAAGGTGCTCTGGCCCTTCGAACTGGTTTTTTTTCGGGTCACATGTAAATGTTTTCCCAGCTCAGGCCTGCCTTCTCTCTGAAGGGAGTTGGGCTTTGACCTTCTGACTTCTTTGTCAGCACCAGTGCTATTGAAATGTGAGAAGATGGACTTGGTGCTTTCACAAATGCCTCAAGTGATGAACATCACTTATGCTTGTTTAACCTTCAGTTGTGCTCAGGAAGTCAGCTGTAGTGGTAAGAACTGATGACCAGTGTTTTGCGCTGCTGCTTTGGAAGCACGTATGAATGTTCTCCTAGCCACTCAGATTTGATAACTTACAGAAAGAAAGAGGGAAGCTTATACGTGCTTGAATGCCTTGATGCTAGATTTAAAAATGAGTGTTCAAGGACATGTCATACTTGGAATAGCATGCAGTATTCTTCCCCAAAATAATTTGTATTGGGTGTATAGCTTAAGGCTTAAATGTTTTCCTGTGATCCCTTTCAGTATGTATCTCGAATCTTTACTCCTAACTATTAGGATATGGTGGAGGAGCTAATTAAAAAGAGAACAGTACTGCCGTAATGGCAGTAATTTAGACTTTTGTTTAAAGCAGTAAAAATATGCGTAGAACTCCTTGATATAATCTTACATCACTAGCAGGAATCCTGTAAATTAGCAAAGGAAAATAGTAAATTTGTGCTGGTGATTCAGTAGTTGAACAGCTGCTAAGTTCTAACAAATTCCTGAACTGTTACTAATGATGCAGCTGAAACTCTGTTTGGTAGCCTCAGGGTACTGTTTTCTGTGAAACTTTAGAACTATCTCCAAAGAAATTAGATGAAGACAAGAGCAGCATTTACTATTACCAATACTCAGAATTTTAGCTGTTCATTTAAAGCTACTTTGAGAAATATTGGTTCCTCATTAATTATTTGTGCTCCAGTGTGAGTGTGCTTAAAATTGCCAGCGAATTGATTTCAGCAGACTTGATCCACCCCCACCCCGGTACTTTCTTAGAGGAGTTCGTAGAAGGTGACAGCAAAATTTAAAGGTGTTATCTAAGTGTTTGTGAAGTGGCTTGTGAAACTGAAACTATGAATACTTCTACGCTTTGTATTATAAGAGGGATGCTAAATGATTAGAGGACATTATCAGCGTTTAAAAAGTATAGAAAAGGCAGTGCTACAGCTAAGTGTTTGGGATACTGGATTGAACTGCGTGCTTCCCTTAGATCCCTAGTACCAACAGCTTACAGCAGCTCTGCAAATGGATGCTATTTACAGAAAGCAGGCAGTAAAAAAAAAGGGGGGGGGAAAACGCTTATTGGTATTACAGTTTTCAAATTTCAGAGTCTGATATTTTTTTCTGCATTTCAGAGTTTTGGTTCCATAGGCTGGGGAGCTTGACTGGGACCTGCCTTAGTTCAAGTCTTGTGCCCTCTTCCTCTCCTCCCCTCTGCTTGACTTGCACAGCTGAGGTGGAAATGAGTGGCCGTGGGAGTGCAGGAACAGCTTAAAGTGTTTTTTTTCTGCCAGGTTGGATGTTGGGATAGGGATATCTGATAATTACTGATAACTGAATCTGGGCTACGTAGTATGATCTTAGTTTTGCAATACCTGGGAGGAAAGGGGCAGGAGAGGGGGGAAGTGGAATTGCTACCTAATATTTCACTTGATTTTTTTATGAAGGGTTTTCATAACCTGAAAATTATTGATCAGTCACATCAGAAACATCCTCCTCCGGAGCGAATGAAGACATGCGTCAGACAGTTTAACTGACAGAAGATGCGTGTTTTCTTTGAAGAACGTTCTGTCTTTTACCACAGGAGCAGTGCGGAGAGAAATCCTATGGTTTTATCATCTAAAAGTATGACATAAAAAAAAAAACAAACCTGGGTAGGAGTCAAGTTATCTATTATGTTGTCTTAGGTAAAACAGTTGGACCTGCTGAGTTCTGAATCTGATTCCAACTACAATGTGTTTTCATGAGATGTGATGAGCCTGTTAAACAGTTAGAAGCAAAAGTCCCCTTTCTGCTTCACTGCTGAATCCAACTGCAGACTACTTATTTTGTGGATGGATATAATAGCATTTGTCAGGCCTTTCCATGAGCCGATTTTATTTCCTAAATGGTAAAAAAGTAACCCACAAAACTTTCTGGTGATTTTTGAGAGGTAAATCACCTTGCTGACTGACTCATAAGCACCAGAGCACACAGAGGAAGTGTCAGGGGTATGGATGCAGAAAAGGTGAGAATACCGTAGTGGGGAAGAAGTGGGAAGCTGTGCAGAGTACTTGTTCTCTGTGTTTAATTTTGTTATATTTCCAGGGTTCTTGGCTCCTGGTGGTCCAGGAATCCAGAGAATCAAAGAAATGTGCATTCTGCTAGACCAGTAAGGGTAGCAGCTGTTTCTGCTCAAGGCGCTCCCCCTTTTCGAATAAACTCTCCTAATGTTTTTTTATCCATTTTCCATTTAATTTTCCTTCTGCTGGGGCATTGTTGTATTGGCCTCTGATCTTTAGATTCCAACAGTTTGTTTCTTTCTGCAGTTCTTTTCACTTAGTCACTAACCGGGAAGCTTTGGGGAGCAGAAGCTATGCATGCGTATTGCTGGTATCTGAACCCTGGATCAGAATAGTGTTTATGTACTGTTACATTAAAATTAACATTTCATATAGAGACATGAAAATAAAATGCATCATCCTAAGTCATACAATTCTGGGATAAAGAAAATCAGCAGTTCTCACTTAGGATAGTTCTGTAGACAAATATAATACAGAATAGGGAAAAAATATTAATAAGGAAATTTACTTTTGTAGGGTCCTCAAACTATCAAATCAGGCATTATTTTCAGTTTGTTAACGTGGAGCTTTGTAAGTATTGTATAATCTATTTAACTGGTAGGATTTCAAGTTGGTTGTCTGAGGTGTAAAAATTACCAGTTTAGGATGATGATGTTTTAGAAGAGATTTAAAATTAGCTTTTTTCAGTGTTTTTAGAACATGGAGTGCAAATACCAAAGAAACTCAAAGGTCTCTGCAAAACATGCATGCATATAGATATTAGTAGTAGTAACTAAGTGGTTGAGATTGTAGCCTTTGCTTCTGATAAGCAAATCTGCAAATGGAGAAAGCATACTTCACGTAGCTTAGGGTAACCGCTAAAGGAGCGTAATTAGTACAGTTGGTTGGGGAAGCTATAATGGTATTCCTCCAGTGAAGGTGGTGGATTCCAGTTAGAAAAGAAAAATCCGTGCTTCTAGTTTGGAAATGAGACTGCTGGGCTTCAGAATTAGCAAGACTAAGACTCTTAATTCCACCTGCAGCTGAGTCAGTTGACAGCTCTGCACAAGGGAGGTCTCCGCTCCCCTCAGTCTCTCCTCCCTTAATGCTGGCACACATTTGAGCCTGCAGTGAGCTCTTTCAGTTTTGTAATCCGGCAGACAACTATTCAGATTTAGAAAAGGAAAAAAAAAAAAAAACAACAAACAAAAAAACCTCCTGTCTTGCCAGATTAGCCGGTTGGCATGGCTCAGTCATGGATACAGTGATGGATACAGGAGAGCAACAGTGAAGAAAGAGTAGGATTGTGACCACCATGAGTTAAATTGGCTTAAAGTACCAGAGGAGTGCCAGCTGAGAGGCTTTTTACATCTTCAAAAATAATTTTTGACTCCTTTGACAGCAGTGTAAAACGTCAGCCTAATCGTCCAGAACTAATTTGTAGCCTGGGAAAAAGTTTTAAGATAGCATTTTAATTTTTTACATTCTAGCATCGGCTGCTGTATTTCCTAGGTAAACTTGTCTGAACATGTTTCCTCTGAAATTATTCTCCATAAGTTTTCCATCTGATTGATTCCCATTCCATTCTCTGTTTTTTAAGGTCTCAGCTTTCTGAATTCAATCGTGCAGATACACAGCAGCTTATTTTTACACATTCCGGAAACAAAATTCCATTCGTTTTTCCATTTATTTGAATCGCTTCAGAATTGCCCTAGCTTTTCAGACCTTTTGGACTTTTTTTGTCTGTATTTGCCTTGGCTTAAGGAAAAGGACTTCATTTGTCTCTTCCCATTGATGATGAGCAAATGAATATTCTTCAGTTACTCTCAGATAGTGTCCAAAAACTTGCATTCCTTTTTAGGTTTGCTTCTTAATTTTTCAGCCACATGTTGTAACTGAAAGCTTTAATTGTACTTGTTCTGGTTTGTGGGTTTTGGGGGGGGGGGTATTTCTCTATAATTTTTACACACATTAAAGGAGCTTTTTAATGCAAAATCTGTGTATAAGTATATAATCCGTACTGGTAGAGAATATGTGAATTTGGGTAATATTTTGAAATATTCATGAGATTGCAGGGTTCAGAAGATTAAGAGGGACTAAGGTGATTTATCCTGTTGTAGAAAATGTATTTTAGGCTGCTTTTGCGTATGAGTGTGCACAATGTCTTCTGGAATATGAAATTATAACGCTGCAGTCTCTGAAAGAGTTTAATTGTACTCATTTCAAATATCTAAACAGAAAGGGTTGGTTTCTCCTAGTGATTGGATTAGAACAATAAGTGTTAAGAGAACCAGAGTGTCTGAATGATATTTAAACAGATTTGTACAGAAGGATGTCAAAAACAATCGTGGGTGAAACCTAGAAATGGGAAAATGGGAGAGTTTTACGTGTGTAACAAGGACTCAAGGATCATTCTGAAAACAGGTGGAAGTTGCATATCAATATGCAGTTGACAGTACGACATGGAGTGAGAGTGATGGGCACTTGTGGTGAATGTGTAGGAAGAAGGTAAGTTGCCACTCGAACAGTTTGGTGTTATTAGGGTGGATTTCTCTTTTTGATATTAACATTGCTTGTTTTCCGCAAAGTTGATACAATATGCATTTGGCATTTAAGGTTGGTTGGAAGGCTACAAGGGAGATCCTGGGTAGTAGAAATATTGTAGGATTATCCAGTCAAGAACGGTTTCCTGAGCATAACGTGACAGCATTGATCCAGGGTGGCTCAGTGACTGCCATTTGTTTCAGCCACAGTTCTGGTACTCAGTTGCTTAGAAAATGAAGAAAGAAAACCATTAAGTGAAATTCCGGTGTAATACGTGATCCAGAGTCTGTAGCAAGCTGCTGAGATACAACCCTATAAAATAGAAGCACAGAAGTCTTGATTATTTCTGTCCCAGTATATAGCCTTTAACTTGCAGGGACGTTTGATCAAATTTATACTACGAGTCCTGCTGAATGATTACTTAAGTGTAGTGTTTGTTTCTGCTGATCAGGCAGGTTTTTAAATTAGTGTGTAGAGCAGCAGGGAAGGATGGTGGAATTAATTAAGATAGGCCTGATACATACCTCTCGCATTCTAGGACAGAAAATTAGACTTAAAGAACTTAACTGTTTTGTCATGTAGGTTCATTTCATTATTATATAGAAAACAAATGCTAATTAGTCAATTCTGGTAACGTAGCATTTTAGGAAAGAAGAGGTGAAAAAATTTTTGGTCGATAATTTCTTTGGGGACTTTCCAATAGGTTAAGCAGTCCTTTATTTTGGCAAGTCTCATTGATACTCAGATACCTCATGATCCCAGTCCCTTCTGGAGAGAAGATGACACCATCTTTGTTCTACTACAGCCTCTTTCCTCTATGTGAGCTGTTGTTACCTATAATTGCTTGGTGGGAGATACACTTCTGAAACACGGCCCACATACAAAAATGGCAGTTTCTGTTATTTATGCAAGTCGTCTGAATAGTCTTGGACAGGAAAAAAAAAATAAAAAATGTGTAGGTTTTACCCCAGGCTCCAGAAAATACTTTTTATGGAAACTGTGGTGTTTGGGTTTGTTGTTTGTTTTTTGTTTTGTTGTTGTTTTTTAATTAAACAACAACAGTTTTAGGAAAGTTTCTCTAACTATGCTATGTATATAAATTGTTGAAATCCCGTATTTCTTGTGGAAATTGGTAAATAATGGAAAGGTATTTTTATTGCAATTTAGTAACCTTTTTTCAGAATGTAAGGGGTTTTTTTGGTTTTAAAGTGCTAGTAATACTTTCAGAACTAAATTAGTGTTACTGCTAATGTCTCCTGCTTTTAATATTAAGAATTTATAATCTACCCTTAAAACATGCAGCAGAATAAATTTTCATACACAAAGTTGAATATCATAAGAAACTTCTTTTGTGTTGCTGTGTTATGAAAAATAGGTGGTTCTTATTTCTCAGAATCTGGATGTTAAGTACTGACCTTTAAGTATGTCATAAATTCCCAAAACCAAAGAGGTGAATATCTTGAAACAAGAAGCTGGTTTAATTTTCTTTAACAAAACAAATGGGTCTTGCTCCAGCTTCAAGTTCAATTCCCCCACCACCACCCCCCAAGAACTGTAATGAGTAATTAAAATAAGGCTTGTGTATGTTTGCATTATTCTGGAATTGATTACACTGGAAAATTACGTGACTGCATTTAAAAAGTCAGATTATCACTTCTGCTATTCTGGAGTAGTTACAAGAAACTGAGGTATGTTGCGTGGTTTTTAACGATTTACTAAGAATCCACTAATCTTTTGTAACTGAAGTTGCTAAGATTTACTACAAAATGAAACTCTGTTGCATGTATATTTTTCCGTGATACTTAGAAATGTCAAAAGTCTTTTGGGTAAGTGTGTGAGACTTGGCCTTATAAGGCTTTTAAAATTATTTTTAATGCTAAAATTATGTTACGTAGACATAAAATAATGCTACAGACTGATAGAAGAAACTTTCCTGCCTTCCCTCAGCTCTTAAGGGACAGCACGAATAAATATTCAGGGCTAGCTGGAGTCCAAGCCGCCTTTTGTCAGTCTGCCATCAAATGCGTGCTTTCGTAGCTGATGCTCTTACCTGATAGACAACTCGGAGCACGCAGGTACGGCTGCCCCTCGGCAGCACGTGCTCCTAGGAGCAGCCTTCAGCAGCAGGAGAGGCTCGCCTTTGGCTCGCCTTTGGTTCTTGGGGCAGGAAGGGTTGCTGGCCCTCGAGACAGCCACAGGTTCCAGCTCTGTTTGTGAATGCGGGCGAGTGGTTAGTTGGTGAGGTGGGCCCGGCAGCGCAGCTCCCTGGGGAAGAGGTGCTCCTCAAAGGGCCTTTTGTGCCAGCCTCTGCCTGGCAGCGCCGAGTTCTCACTCCTGCCCCTGCAAAATGAGCTTTGGCGGGTCTCTGAAAGCTGAAAAGAAAGCCCGATAAATAGCAAAGAAGGCCTTCTCCCTAGCAACACGCTGCCTCGAGCAGTTTGAGCCTTCGAACGGAAGGGCATATGATTGACATATTTGTCCCCTAAAGAGAGCGCGCACAATTTGTTTTTTCACTTCTCTGTATTTTTAAGCTGTGTGAAAGTGGGTTTTAGCCAGCCGTACAACAGAGAAGACTAGCCAGTTGGAATGCTACCACCCCCTCCTTTTGGCCTTCTTCAGCCCTGAGAGTTCAAGAACAACAGGAGAGGCATCTGTTTAGAGGACCAGTAAAACGCACATAAGACACATACGTGGTATTATATTCAACAGAGCTATGGGTTTCTTGTATACTTGTAAGCAGCTGGAAGTAATTGTGAGCTTTTAGTACTCGTTCACTTTTTAGCAGCTGTTGAGAATTACTGAAAGTACGTACTGAATGTGTAGGTCCTTTTAAACTTCCGGTGTTGTGTTTCCTCAGTTGGACTAGAAATTTAAAACTTAGGTCAGTTGAATTTTTGGGTATCTTGCATTAAAAAAAATTATGATTTCTCTAGATCGTAGCTGCATACAGAGTTCTAAATTAAACAGTCATTAGACAACTCCATGTTAACGGGGTTGTGTGTGTGTAGAAAAAAGTGTCAACAAAACTGTGCTGTTGCACTTTCTGTTATTTTGAAAATAAAACCGTTTATGCAGTGTTCTACAAAAGGGAATGTAGGTGAAATGCAGAAACAGTTCTTTCAATCACGTTTAGCTCTCATGATTCTTGTTGAAAATGTGACTACAGCAGTAAGTGTGACAGTCTTAAGAAGCTATTGGAAGACCACTGCTCCCTGAATACTAGCAGTTTGTAGTTGGATAAGCCTAAACATTCATGTTTTTGCTGTGTGTTGTAATACATGAATTTATTTTAAGTAGTCAATATTACCTTTTCGGGACATCTCCAGCTGAAGATAAAAATGTCTTAAAAGTTACTACTGCAGCTTGAATTCCCATGTGGTAGTCTGCAGCCCTGAGTCCTGTGTTTAATGAAACACGTGAGAGAAGGTACACTTGAAAGACGTGTACCAATTCAGACCAACAGTTTTTGTACTCCTTGTCACCAGCAGTCAGTTAGTTTTCTTTTGTTACTCTAAAGAGAGAGACTTACCGTGTTCTTTCTAGGTTAGTAAATTTGATATGAAATGTCATTTTTCTTAATTTTTTTTTTTTTATTTCTTTGTGGAAACAGGTTAAAAACACAATGAGCATGTTTTCCATATGAAAACATGGGGTTGTATTTCAGTACCATTTTGAGAATGAAAGGCTTTGTTTATCTACTAAAACATTAGCATAGCTGGAAGCAAAATTAGCTGGCACTGGGATGTCTAGAGTTTGCAACAAAATACTAGCTTTGAAACCCCTTAATGGGGTCTGTTGTGTGTTTCGCCCTGCCCCCCTCAAATCTGTGTTCAGTGTCCTTGCACTTCAGGGAAATTTACAGCCATTCAGAGGGTATAAACTCAAACTTTGAATAGAAACCTCCGGGGATGACAGAGAAAAATTCAGTGTTACAGGTCAGGCCAGATTTATCTACAAGTATGTTAGTTCATCATTCCATTATTGTATTTGTAACAACAGCATCTAAATCTGTACCGATTAGAACAACCAGTTGGATCATAGTAGTTGTGTAGCATAAGTTGTTTAAATTATTTTTATAATTTACTTAAAACTCAGGGTGGGTTAAGACACTTGTCCCGATATAAGTGGAAAGTGTCAACGCAGTCTCAAAGTGTTTTGGCACCGTTCAGTCTGTTCAAAAGGCTACAGCTGGAATAAAGACCTGCATAATATAAGTCCTGTTTGATTTCTGCTCTGTTCAGATTCCTAGGGTGTTCCTGGTACTCGGGATGTTGCTGGTAGAGCCGTATGTGGGGAATTTGTACCAGAGGCTCGCCTGGTAGTATCTCTTTCAGTGTGCTTGTGGTTTAGCTCCTGCTTTCAGAATTAAACTAACCTGTGAGGAGGAATTCTGAATGTTTAAGCATTCCAAAATTACAAATACCAAAACCAAAGTGTTTGGCTTTGAAAGTTTTGTTAACTGGGCTTGCACATTGCTGAAAATAGATGTAGTGCTTGAGATTGCATTATTGATAGCTATTTCATTTGAATCTTAATACAAATGTTAGCAAATGTCTATGCTAACAGATAAATCTTAATGTATTTCCGTATAATTCTGTCTTTTTGAAAACATTTTAAGAAGGTACTGTATAAATGTTATTTTTCTTTTAGGATTTTGGGGGGTTCGGTGTATATGTATGTCATGAAAGAGGCATTCCTGTTTTTTGGAGCTTTATGAATTGCTGAAGCTGTTCTGTGCGGTGTATAGAGATTTTTATCACCGATATTATTAATACCATTAAAAGCTTGAGATAAGAGGGAAAGAGAAATAATAAGGAAAAAAAAAGGCTAAACAAAAAGCAAATTCTGGAATTAAGTTTTGTTGAGTGTCTAGTATAACTGACCCAAGGGACCTTAATTCCTTAAAAGCCCAAAACCCTGTGATTTAAGTATGAGCCCATCATGTCTGTCCTAAAGAAATGTTGGGACAGACATGAAAATCTGTTAAGGTCAAGCAGAATGCTGCTGGTGATTCCTCCCTTCCCCGCAGTGTATTATAACAACTAGAACCCAGAGGGTATATGGTGAAGCAAACCTGTAGGTTTCACTGATGCTGTATTTCAGTCTGGCTTATAAAATGAGCTTCGTGCTGGTTTTCTGCACCTTATCTGTATTTTCTTCTGGCAGAAATGGAAAGTGGGGGAGAGAGGGCATAAGGACTCTTGAAAATATTACTGGTAAGCCAAGTATCGTGATTAAACAGGGTTATGTCAGATAAGATGATGGGAAGTGTAAAAAGATACGCTGCCTTTTCCCCTAGTGTATCTTTAACATTATGACCAATGAATTTGTCAAGTGAAACAGCACAGTCTCCTTTGCATATCATTTGAACTGAGAGCTTGCTTTGAAGAAGATAAGCAGGCTGTGTTGCCCAGAAGAAATAATGATGCTAATTTATCTTTGCCTGTCCTCATAGACATAGCAGTGTGCATCAGTGTTGAAAAGGATATGGAGGAATAACTGAGCTATAGCTTGCCACCCTATTCAACACCACAGTATTGTTGATGGCATACAGGGCTCTAAGAAATATGGCTGGTCTTAAAGTTTATTTTACTTCGTCTCAAAAGTATTTTGAAAAGTTTCCTGCCATATAAGAATAGCTGCCAAATCATGCCAGAAAAGACCTCTTTGGCAAATACTCCTCAGCCCAAACAAAGCTATGTTTTAGGCTTCCTGCTCCATCACCATCAGAAGTGTATAATCAAGGATGAGAAAGTCTAAGTAATGTACGTTTACCAGCAACTTCTGACTATCAGTGTTTACGTTCTGGGCATGGGAAACTTGGAAGTCTTTGTCACAATTTTTTGAGGGGAAGGGATGATGGGATATTTTCCTTCGCACTGAGTAATAGAGTAGCTTACCAGAAGTAAAAGCCTTCACAAAAGTGAAATCTGATGTCTTGCAGTAGGTAATTGATTAATAGTTTAGGTACTCACGTTCAGATTCTTTTAAAAAACTCTTTTCTTTGTTTTTTACATCTAGTTACCTGTCATCTTGCCGAGGATTCCATTGCCTCAGATACTTCAGTCTTTTAACAACTTAGATATAAAAAAAAAAAGACCTTCCAAACATAGACTAGATTTTAAACGTGTATACCTTAGCTTCAAGAATGCCAATGTGGTTTAGCCTACGATCTTTTGTAATATATTTTACAATATATTGATGTCTGAGATCTGTTTCTGGGTTTAATACGTGTATGTCTAGGAGTTTGTAGTATACTGTTTGTGAGGTTTTTTGTTTATAAATTATGAATGGAAGGTTTTTGTCCCTGAATGGAGACATTCATGTGTAAAGGCTCTTTGACTGGTGCATGGTATGTTAGGAATACTTACTGATCTACAAGTGAATCGCAGTGGAACATTTTTCTTTGTCAGGAAGATAAAAGCATTGGAGAGCGCGGAGAGTCCAGGGAGTGTCGCAGCCCAAGCCTCCAAGCTGCAGCTGTGCGGCTATCTAGCAGCTGGGGACTGCAGGAAGGCAGGGTGACAGAGCTCTGAGGGACAAGAAGGACAGGATCAGTAACAGTAAAATATTTCAGCGGTGCTACTGTGTTTTACCAAAATTCCTATTAAATTAATAAATTGCAGGTGGCTTATACTATACAGATACGCAGTTTAAAGAATAACTGAAGTCTTTGTATTTAGTGTTTGTATTTCCAGATACACGGTAGCAGAAAAGTTTTATGTTTATTGTATGTGGCAACTGTAAATGACTTTTCTATTTGAGGAAGAGTTCGAAGTATCTGTTCTTGTTCATTTAGTATAGTGTTCTTGCATAACTGCCAAGTTCTCTGCCCTTCTGTTTGGAGTGTGTGTAAAATTATTTAATGCCTTACCTGTGTACTAAAAAATACGACGTTATTGGAAAAATACTCTACCTGAAGTAAATGTGGAGAAAAGCACGCAGACTTGGACAAAATCTGGTAACTGGGAGAGGTCTCTCCGAGGGTGACGGGAAAGGTGCCAAGCTGCTGCTGAGTACAGGTGTTTAACCAGAGGTGGTGTGGGGCAGGCAGGAAGGTGGTCTGCACGAGGAGTTGCTGAGGTGCTTGGAAGGTAAGTGCTGCTCTTGCGTTGCTGAGGCTGCCTGGTTGTTCCTCCCGTGGGCATGGTGGGACAGGCCTGCTCCAGTTGGCGGGGGAAGATCAAGACTGATTTTTGGCCTCTGTATTCGCAGTTGATTTATCCATCGTTTTGCTTCACTGTCATTTCCTCTTCCCGCTTGCTGCTCCTGCTCTGATCCTGAAAGGATAGCCCTGGAACAGCTTATAAAGGACTGCTTCCTTAACCAGAGCCAGACTTGGCTGCATTTGGTGCAAGATAAAACTGTCTGCAGCCTTTCCTAGGGTTGGGCTCGGTTCAGTTCATGAGAATTCAGCTGAAATGCAGGGATGTGTGACAGGATTGCAAAAATGTCATCCAAAATGCATGACATTTGGAAGCTAGACTGTCAGTGAAGGTCACTAACATCACCTCAGTAAGTGTATCTATATTATTGTGAATATAGGAAAAAAAGTATATTGGTTATGTTTTCCAAAGCAGTTACTTTAAAAGGAAAATGACATTATATGGGGAAAGTATATATGTTTGTACCGAAAAGCTGAAAGCATTCCCTGCCAGCGTTGGTAATAATGGAAATCAGAGTACGTTCCGAGTCTTAGCCGGGTGAGACTGTGAGGCTCGAGCAGCTTTGTCAGGATAAGGTGCCCCTGCTATCAGACGAGTGAGTGGATTGCTTGGTTTGTGAATTAACTCAGCTGCAGTCACCTTCCACGTGGGTGACTTGGGGTCCGCAGCAATATGGCACGGCTCCCCTGGGTGCTAGCTTGTGGATCTCTGCTCTGTAGAAAACATTGCTACTTGATCCTTCTTTTCTTTTAAAATCGTATCTTTCTTTCCTTCTCTACTGTTAATTTGTTATAGGCTTCTCAGAGTTGACAGTACACAGAATCTAACGGTCTACCTGTCACCTCTGAAGACTGTTGTCATCTTCTGAAGTCCTTCATTGACACAGCACAGGGAATGCACTTCTGTTTGGAGCCTGTATGCCTGCCTGTCTGCCACCTTGATACCCTACCCGTCTAGTGTGTCTGTCTTGGGTATCAACAAGAAGTTAAACTGTATGGTACTCTAAAGGGTGCACTGTATGCGTATGAGAATCTGAGGCATTCAAGTGCCTAATAATAATTTCAGAAGCATTAGTTAAACAAGAGAATTCTCTGAGGATCTTGGGGTATCTGGTGTTGAAGTATAGCTTGGACATTGATAATGAAAAGAAGTCATTAAAAAAATTAAATGGAGTGCTTTATCTGAGCTCCCTATTCCATGACATGAAATAAGCCCTTACTAACAGCAGTGTATTACATAACTGCATTCCTTTTTTTTTTTTTTTTCTTTTAAACCACAGTATTTCCCAATGTAGGAGACAGAGTTGTGGTTTTAGCTGTGCATCGCTATGGTCAGTGTTGCGTATTTTATTTGAAATTGTTTTATTTTGGGAAGTGTTTCCCCAGAGACTTCATGTAGGTTGCACTTGTAGTTGTTACTAGCGTTTTGAACCTTGTGACTGTTAATCCTACTCTGATAAAGATTAGAAAGGAAGTTACTTAAAGTGACCGGTGTCACTGGCACTTGGTCTCCTTCAGGTCTTTTTGTTGCTGGCCCAGGTAGAGCTGAGGTACTGTGAGGAGTACTGGCCGTGTGTTCACCGAACGGTAGCCACCGTTGTCTGTCCACTGTTGGCTTTGTGAGGATTTACTGCTTGCATCTCTTCAGTATTTGTATTCAGTGAGCAGCTCCAAGTGCTTACATTTAAAGAATTATGTTTCAAGATACCATTTAAGGTTTTTTCTTAATCTGCATGTTATATTGTACATGAGAAATACAAGGAAAGCACTGGAGATTTAAGAGGATGAGAGGTTTGAGTCAATCACTTGAGCTTCAACTTAGTAATGCAAATCTGACTTTAAGTGACCTTATTGATGTTTGCTCAGAGTAGCTTCCTTTTGGTACAAATGACTGAGCTTTGTTGTAGCTATGTGCAGGTAACGTACTGCCCCTTCAGAGATTGCCTTTGTATCCCTGATGCAACCTCTCTTTGCTCTAACGGGGAGTGCCTGCAGAAATGCCTGGAGCTAAGATAGATTGCGTCGGTCGGTGTGCCTCATTTGATCATCTGTCAGCAAGGAAGAGAGAGGATAGGGCAGGCAAAAACATGGGCCCATTGCTCTATCCCAGCTCTTGGAAATATGGGGGTTTGGCTGTTGGTGAATGGCGTTCAAGCGAAGAGCTTGACACCAGAGAATGAAGGACACGAGAGCATGTCCGAAAGGGTCCTGACCACTTCTGTGACTTAGGCCTTGAAGAGAGGTGGCAAGTGACTGTTGCAGGTTTAGGGTGTGAGGGGGTGGCAGGGTTTTGAGCAGTGCTGGTAGGGTGGTGCATGGTTTGAGGAGACAGTATTGTGTAATAAACAGTGCCATCTTCTGGGAGGAGTGGGAATGGTGCCCTTGTGGTCAGCGTTCAAGATGGTTTTTAAGTGGTTTTTTTGCTTGTTTGGGTTGGGTTTTTTTGAAAAACAAAATACCGGAAGTTGAAACACAGTGTTAATGTCTAGTAATGCAAGTCCACATCTTACACCTGTGGATTATCACTGATGCAGTCTTTAAAAAAAAGTTTTAAACAATGTTCTGGAGTCTGTTTAAAAGAACAAAAGTTTATCAACTGCTGAGCAGTACTCCAGAGAAGCAAATCTCAAAAATAAAAGTTAAGGACTGGGTCTGCTTTGTATGCTGAAGTCCATTATTATTTTTGTAAACATACTTTGTAAAATCTAGATAACTGCAACATCTTTTCTCATAGGAAGCATAGTAACCTATAGGAAAATGTTAAAGATCCAAAGTAAGAATGATTACTTTGTCTGTCTTTCATTGCTTAGCAGTTGTTATAACTCCTCCTTTTGGGGATGTCAGAAGGGAAAAAATGTTTTCTGTCTTAAAATTATTATCCTATAAATAGTTACATTTGGGAAATACTCGCTGTGGTGCAAAATCTGGGATTAGACTTACTAAAATTATCCTAGCAAGTGAAATGTAAGATTCAGCATTTACTGAGACTCGTTAATGGTGCCAGATCAATCACCTGAACTCTTATTTGGAGGAAGTGAGCGATTTTAGTAACACTAATGGAACTATATGGGAGATGCAGTTGACATTGTGAGGGGGGTTTTGGTTGGGTGGTGGTTTTGTTGTTTTGTTTTGGTTTTGTTTTGTTTTGTTTACCACTTTCAATTAAATAAATAAATAAAGGAACCCAAGCAAAAAGCCAGTAACTAAGTATAACGATTATGGGGAGGGGAAAAGAGGAATCAATGTGTTAAAAATCTTTATTGCTAAAATAAATTAGATAAGGTATATCCAGAATGACAAGAATTTGTGAGCTCTGGTTAGGCTGATAGATGCAGAGTTGGTTTTATTGCATCATGATTGTCTAGGTAATTTGCCGGCAAAGGTGCAATGGAATAATAGTTTCTAAAAAAAAAAAGATAAATTAGTTTTGCATGTAAGTTGTAAGTCTATTCTGAGCATGTCATATTAAGCATGCTATAATCAGTACATTTCGTATTCCAGAGAGTCTCATTTTAATGACTATGGAGTCTGAGGTTTCTGGGTAGTACAGTACTTAACTGTACAATTAATTTGTAGTTAAAATGGTAATTGAATGTGTATTTACTTTTTCAATATTAGTGTTAGCTTGGTCTGTCACACAATTCTTAATACATAAAGAAAATGTCTTAACTTTCAGTGTATTCTGAATGTTTAAAAACAACATAAAGATTACGTACAGTAACAATTTATGCAAGTCCTCAGTATTAGAGTTAGGGCTTTCATTTCTGACATCTGAAAGAAATTTAGTTGACCCATCTTACCGTGTTGATTTTAAGTTGTTGATAAAAATCAGATGTTAAAGTTTCCATTGCAAGGGGTGGTGGTCCTTGAGCATACCTCACACTAAGTACTATATCTGCTTAGATACAATTTTAAAACTTTTTTTTTCTTATAATTTAGTAAATTATTTCCCCGTAGTTTGGGAGTAAAGTATGTATAACAATATTTTGCTGCAAACTAGCCTGAAAAAATATTTCCTCATACATTTAGAACACTGCGTGTAGGTAATCCTATTAACTCTTTAACTAGTTTGAGACGATGTTTCACCGGTGCAGTGTGTAATGGACACGAAGTTATTTAATAGAATTTTTTTTGCAATGGGTGGTGATTGCTATTCTTTGTGGTTTTTAATTCAGTTTTTTTGTAATCAGTCATGTTCTTGGAAGTCCTGTAAGACTTTCCATCTTGTTGTAGTTTTAGACAGGTGAACAACTCTCTGAAATCAAACTAAGATTTTCAGAGTGGATGGCACAGTATATTATTATCCAGGTTCCCATTAACTTGGAAAATGCTGTTCCACGTATCTGGAAAACCTTGTGTGAATAGACAAGATAAGTGAAAATACAAGAAATCCTGTTTACCAAAGGAAGAATGCAATGCAGCTGACACTGAAGCTGCCCTCTTCCATCTGGCTGAGAATGTCAGCAGTGGCATTGAACACAAGGAGCAAGTGGTAACTTCACATTAAAATAGATGCTGACCATCTCTGTTGGGTTTCCTATATCATAATCTTGTTTTCTGCTTGATAGGATGTAGGCTAAACAAATGGTAGTATTTCTGGAAAGGCAGATCAGAAAATGTCTGGTCTTAAAATGAAAATTGTACTAATTGGAAATATTTTTGTTAGTAACTGAAAAAGTGAGCTTTTTCACTGAATGCTGCGTAATATTTATGCAAGCTGCAGGATACCAATGGAGTAGATAACTTCAGGGAAGTAATTTATATTGAAGCAAAACCAAGAATAATGTATCCTGTGTAAATAGTAGTTCTATCCGAAATCGGAAAATTGGAATACATCTGCATGTGCCAGAATTACGAATTCTGCCTTACAGCAGTTGTTGATGTCCTGTTTGGAAAGCTGCTCGGAGTTTGTTTATTTTTTGTTTGCTCAACTACAGTAGGGCAAGTTACAATAAATTGAAGTTGCTTAAAATCGGTGGTGTCTATTCTTCCTCTAGCCCAATAATACAATTTTTTTAAAAGATCCCTTTAGGAATGCTTGAAAACGTTTACTAAAACTTGAGAAAAAATGTCCTTAAACAATTTCTATCAAACACAACTTACACTTAAGCCTATTTTTATAATTTATGGTATGAGCCTTTTTCGAAACTCTTTTAAGATGTTTATCAGCACCACTTAATGATAGACAACAGGCAACTTGCACTTAATTTTAAGGAAAGTTGACAAAGCTTACTGGTTTTGTGACTAGTGGTAAGCAGGTATTTTGCTTGGTTAAAATGTGATGGCATTTTATTCTATGTCCCTTAGATCTTGTACACTAGTGAATTAATACGCCTGACTTTCTTCCCATCTTCTCACACGCAGGCAGAAGGAGAAGACAGCCTTAAAAAGATGCAGCTGATGGAGCTTGCAATTCTGAATGGCACCTACAGAGATGCCAACATCAAATCACGTAAGCATGTCATAAGCTGGAGGGTCAGTGCCGTAGTAATGTTTGCAGGTTTTGATTCCTAAAGCTACTTCTTGGGAAATGTACGGTAGCAACTCTATTGGAGAATGGAAGGCAGTAAAAAACCAACAAAACAGTAGGTAGCTGTTGCAAAAGATCCTCTGGAGATGTTATGTCAGTTCGGGGAGTTTTTTGTTTGTTCCCACTCCGCCTTTTTTTTTTTAAAACAGTGTGTCTGGGTTGAAATATTTACAAATTCATAGTTTAAAAAAATTCAACCCTTAAGCCAGATTTTTCTATTTTACAGTCATTTTTTCCTTGATACATATAAAGGACAGTTGACTCCTTTTCAATTTTATTTTTAGAGATTTAATTTGAAAATGTTACAGATGTTCAGGATACTGTGAATACATTTTTCTGTATTATATTCCTTTCTTTCATCTTGCTTGCATGTGTCCCCCCAATGTTATGTTTCTCCAACAATTCATCAACCGATTTCACAGCTGAGTTCACAGGGATCAGTAATGTAATGAGCCATTTTTACGATTTCTTCCATTACATTTGTGTGAAAATGCTTTTGCAAACGCATGTATGCGCAGGTTTACCCTTGAAAATTAATTACATACACCTACTAATGAGAGCATATACCTATTATGTGTGATACAAATTATTTTCTCTAGTTGAAAATCTGTTTTCTCGTCCTGAAAATGTAGTTGCTGATACTGTTCCAAAGTAAATTTGTGCTGTAGCTGTGATACAGATGTCAAATGTAAGCACAGTTAAATCAGTCTTTTCACTAAGGGCCTACTGATATTTGTAAATTTGTTTCTCCACAGTCACCATTTCAGTGTTGAATATGTTTAAAGGTTGGAATGCAGTTAGGTCAGTTTGAGAGTGCTTACACTAGTGAATTATCCTGATTTGAAAAGAGACATAAGCAAGGGTTTTTACCACTACAATGGCAGTGGTAAATCTTTCAGCCCTAATGAACACTGTAATATTTAAAGCTAGATCAGTTTTAAATATATTTTAGTCTCTAAATTATTGCAAATTTATGAGTAAACTAGCTTTCAAATTAGCTTAAATTGATGCAAGCTGTTGCATAGAAAACTTTATATTAATTTGAGTAATTTCTTTGATCTTTTCCCATTGGTCTATTGTATCAGTTTAAGTGGGAAGATGGAGGATTTTTTCATTTTTTTGACTAGAGATTTCCACACTAATACTCACTTTTTGATAATAAGACAATTTCACCGTGTGTGTTTTGATTTTACTGAAAACTTGAAGATGTAGAAGCCATACTGGTTTATTTCCATTTAAGAAAGGAAAGGAAAATGTTTTGAAGGGTTTTTTTTAATTATTCAGTCTGAGCACTTTTGTTTAAAAAATGAAAATCATTAAAAAAGCGCAACAGCCTCAAATATGGAAAACTTCCACCATATTTCTCTTTTCAGACCACCTGTAAGTTAATGAAATCGATGTGGATCAACAGTAGTGCATAGAAATCTATAAATTATAATTGTTTAAGATTGACTGTTACCAGCTGACGTGTTAGTGTTCAAGAAGTTGTTCATCTTGTGTGCCAACCTTCAGATAAGACTGAATGAAATGTGCTAGCACCATTTAAAAAAAAAACCAAAAAGCACCTATTTTCTTCAGCCTAAGCAAGGCCATAGTGAACTTATTATACAATGGAAGTATTTTATTTTGGGGAATTTGATACGGAAATCACTTTTGACTTTTATTTTATTCATGCTAGAGTAGGAGAGGAGATGCATTGTGTTTCTAGGTCATCTTTAACTTGACTGATCCTGGAAACTGGAATTGTGTATATGTTTAAATACCATTTTACAGACGTATAGAAACTGTAGGCTCATACGGCAGCTCTGCATAACTGAGTATCTGTGGACTCTATAGTTGCACTAAATTTTGTACTCTGTATTTGATTATGACAGTATTTTCCTTGTATCTCCTGCATGCATCTCAGTCTTACGTAGTCTTGATAGCATAAATGAAGAAATGTGCTCTAAATGGAGCTTTTGTGCTGTGTAACCTGTTTGAGAAATCTACCTCACTGTTTTACAATGGCTTTTTTATTTTGCATGTTCATACTTAATCACACTGGAAAATGGAAAGCTGTTTGCATTTGAATGGTGTGCTTTGGCACTGTGTGATCAGCGCATGTACTAATGATTTCCTTTTATTTTTCTTCTTTCCTACTTTTCCCCTTTTTTCCCATTCTTTCCACGTTTTGTACTGCTATCTCCATACTTTCCTCTGAATTTCTTTGCTTACTGTAGCAGCCCTTGCCTTTTCTCTTGCAGCAACAGCCCAGGCTCCAAGGATTATTACTGGGCCTGCGCCTGTTCTCCCACCAGCTGCTCTGCGTACTCCTACGCCAGCTGGCCCTACCATAATGCCTTTGATCAGACAAATACAAACCGCTGTCATGCCAAACGGAACTCCTCATCCCACCGCTGCAATAGTTCCACCTGGACCCGAAGCTGGTTTAATTTACACACCATACGAATACCCCTACACGCTGGCGCCAGCTACATCAATCCTTGAGTATCCTATTGAACCTAGTGGTGTATTAGGTAAGAACTTTGTACGCGGGTGACTGGAGATTGTATTGCTTATGCTTTTAGGATACTTGCAAGGTAGAGGTCAGGGGGCTCAAAGAAAAATTCTGAAGCAGCAATCTTAGCTCAGGTACATCAAAACTGCCTAGGAAAACTGCTCAAATGGTGTAGCCCTTAAACATTTTAAACATGTTCTGCGTTACTAGATGTGTGTGTTTAGTATATTAATAAGATTACTGAAAATAAAATCTTCATGTTTGTATGACATTAGATGGTGGATACATCGGCTAGGAAAAAAAAAACTAAATAGAAGTTGACGTTATTATACATCACTTGGGCTCCCATAAATACCAGATTTGTTTGTGCTCTCTTTAACGTAAATTAGTTTCCAGTAATCTCTGGAAGAGAGAACGTCCTGTTTTGCTATACATTTTTAGTAGCAAAACTGGAGAGAATGGAAAGGTCTGTTTTCAGTTTGTTGGAGTGTTTGCTTCTCTATTTAGTACACAACTGATACATCTCTCCTCAGTGTCAGAAAGCTGTAAATCATTTGGTAAGCAGAAGATACTTCCAGTGAATGAATATAAAGCAAACTAAGTTCTGACCGAAGGATGATACAATTAGCAACTTTACTGATGGCTTGTTCTATATACATCAGATTGAAATGTCCATCATTCCTAATATTTCAGACCATTGACTTGCTGTGTGAAGGCAAGAATGATAAAGCAACTGTGACAATTCACTTAACTGGTCAATATGGAACAGGCAGTTTCAACAGTTTCTTCCTTCCCTACCCTCTACAGAATCTAAATAATCTTTTCTTGTCGGCTCTTTCTGAATTGCATATGACCTTGGTGCTGCATAATGTTGATTTTATAGGACTTTGATCGTAGTTTGTTCAGTGGCAGTTATTGATTTACACAAATTCTAAACATATCTAATGAACACTGGACAATAAGGTTCAAAGTCAATATTTTGTTGAAAGTATTGTAAAAAATCAGTGTTTCATGTGAAAAATACTTGTTATCTGTATGTGTACATGTTCCCACGTTATATTTTGTACAGTAAAAAAGAAAATGTATTTCAGACTTCTGCCTTTCAGGATTAGCGAATCAATAATAAAAATTTTAGTAGGACAAAAGTATGCAGTAGGTCTGTCTTTGAGCAGCTTATGGTGGTTGTCTGTTACTCCATAGCCAAAATTCAGTGAGCATATGATAATGTCATCATTTCTTAATTTCCCACAAACGTGTAAATATTCTCCCCAGCTCCTCCACCCTCAGTCTGTGAGTCCACTTGCGTTACGTCCTAGGGTAAAGTCATAGTTACAGGCATCGTCACAGTAGCTATCAGTTGCTGGTTAGTGGCAAACCCCGCTCCTGAATTCATTTAATAGCAAGTAAAGAAGTACATCATTCCATAGTAATAATTTAATATGATGCAGGGAACTTTGATTCCACGTAGAATTTTCTACAAAGAGAGAGGAGGGGAAAATTACTCCTAAAAAGGCATCTGAAACCGTTGCATATTTTTGGGCTTAGCTGTGAGAACACAGGTGTATAGCCCAAAACAGATCTTGCCAAATAATCTTATTCAAAAAAGGAAGAGGGAGGGGGAAGAAAAAAAGACCACACTCCCACTTAGCATAGAATCAGTAACTCATAATACATCTGCTCTATTATCTGAGCAATTGTATAGAGTTAATTGAATTAAATTAGTTTTTCATTGCATTTTATTTCGTAATGCATTCATTCTCATGCATAGTATGCTATATTTTGTCCATTTTTGTGGTGGACCTTGAAAATGTCTTAAAATAATTCTGTTAAAAATGGCAGAGAAATGCGTCCCTATTATTATTTTTGGGGATGTTGGTGTTGGGATCAAATTTTAGTTGGTGACTAACTTTTAATTCCCTTCCTTTTATCTTCAGGTATGGCTTTCCCAACGAAAGGCTAAGAATTCAAGAACGGTCTTAACTGATCCTTCATCAGATCTGAATTTTAACAAATGCTTAGTTTCAGCAGCCTTGAAAAAAGCTTGGCCTAGCAGTCAGTGACTTACTTGCACTTTTTTGCACATAGATTTAAAATAAAATAGTGCTATTAATTTGGATTAGCTCCTATTATTACAGAGTAGCTGTAATTTATGAGTGTATAGTAGTATACTGACTGCTAAGTGTTCTATATAGTGTTTGCTTTACTAATCACCTAATTCATTGCAGTTCATACTTATTGACTTAAAGTTTAAAATCACAATCTGTAGGCTTGAAGAATTGCTTTAAAACTTTTTTTTGTGGTAGAACTGGAAGTGATCTTAAGGTTAGCAAATAATTGTCAGTATTAAAAGATGGCATTATTTAAAATAGTCCTGCTGCAATAAAGGCACTTCAGTGAATATGTGACTAGTAAAGCTTAAATGTGCTTGGGTCTAATAGATTTCATGAAATACTGTAATTTTGGGATTGTAAATGAATGGATTAAACAGGTTAAGGCCAGGATGTTTAAAATAAATGCAATATTAATCTGCACAGATTCTTTTTAAGATTAAGATTTGAAACTACTGTGCCTTAACTTGTTGCTTTTCTTAAAATGAACTTTTGTAGTTAATGATCATTTAAATCCATTTTGATAAACCTGCTGTTAATGTTTTCTTTGAATGTTTTCTAACTTTGTCTTGGTAATTGCAATTTAACTAGGTGCGGTGGCTACTAAAGTTCGAAGGCACGATATGCGTGTCCATCCTTACCAAAGGATTGTGACCGCAGACCGAGGTTAGTTTAGTTCTGCAGTTCTTGTTTGTAAGAAGTGCTTTGAGTGTACATGAGATTTGCAACACCACAGCTGGTTAACCAAATACCCTGTTTTGACCCATTCATTATTTTTCTCAAAAATCTGAATAGTTAATATTTTAAAGCTTTGGGAATGCTTGCAGTTTTAAAAACATTTTGTAAACCTGGCTTTTCCAGCTCAGTTAAATATATAAACTTCGTGATATATTTAATATAAATGCTATAACTGATTCCCTTTTAAAAACTATTTAAAGGTCCTTCTGCATCAGGAAACACTATGAATTCAGTGCTGCAATAATTAATTTGGTCATGTTCCTCCCCTTCCCCCATTTTGTTCTTTTAATTGGTGTGGAAATATCAGATTGGTGTTGCAAAATAAAATGAATGGATGGTTGCTAAATGAGAAAGAAGTAAAGGAATAAATGCCTCCTGTCTGTGTCTGGAGAAATTTGAAGATTTAGATTCCTTTTTTTTCCAATAAATTTTTGAGCCACTGTACTGTATATTATGAGGAGGATGCATGTTCTCAGATACCTGACTGAATTCAGAAAGGTAAGGGCTGTGAAGATAATACTTCAAAAGTTGTTTGAGTTCGAATTACTAAGGGTGGGGGAAAGGAGAGTGTTTTGGTTTTTTGCCTTTTGCTGCTAAAATGTGTAACCTGAAGGAGAAGCAACTTTTGAAGTCCTGTTGGTGAGATGACATCCAATATTTGGGCATCTCTCTTTAACCCTTGAATGGAAAGTAAATCTTCATTTTTCTCCTGTTCCTCAAGTGTCATGCCTTTGGACCCCTGAATGAAGTATTTAAGCTTATTGAGAAAAGTGATATTTTCGGTTTATTGACATTGGCTAGGAAGCAGTATGTGGGCTACGTTCTTATCCCATCCCCGCTGCTGACTCACGGTGGGTTTCAGCAAGTCATTTAATCTCTCTATGTACGTTTTCCCATCTGTAAAATAAGGATAATAATACTTCCCTACCTCACAGGGGTGTTGTGGGGGTTCTTGTTTTGTACAGGGCTTTGAGGATGCAAAGCATTTTGTGCCAAGTATTATTATTCTGCTCTCATCAAAATCAGTGTTGTGCAGGCTTTCATGATACTGTAATATTCAAAAAGCTAAATTCAGGTGACAGAGATGACATCTCCTAACACTGACTACACTTCACTTCTCACAACCTTCCATAAATTAACTACAAGAAACAATACAGATTTCAGTCAATACAGTAAAAAGGGCCCTTCTGGAAATTTGCTATATTTACGTAACACTTTTATCTTTCATATGATCTTACGCTTTACAGAAAGTGTAAAGCTGATAACAAGACACTACTTAAGTTTTCTAGAAGATCGCTTTTTCTTTTATATCACCGCACACTATTTACAGCCCACTGGCTCGTTCTCATTTCTTGAGAACTATTCAATGGGCAAAAGAGTATAATCAGAATAAGGTCATAGCCTGTGTTTACCAAAAAAAAAAAGGGGGGGGGGGGAGGAAATTGAACAAAGCAAACCGAAATAAGATTAAAATCTATCTTTGTCAAGAGTAATGGGTGGTAAGGATTTGGTTGTCTTTGAAAGTTTGACCTGATGTTGCAAAAATCAGTTTTTTCTAATGGTCTTTCATGATCTGCAATAGTAGTTTCAGGTGACAGGTGAGACTACCGTTTTGTTTAATTAGGTATTTGCCTGAGACAAATAGTAGATACACTGATAAAGCACGAGAGGACGAAGGGGAATACCAACGTGTAGTTTAAGTTCATCATTGTAGTGTTTACTCAATGTATATTTTAAATATTTTGCGAAGGGCCTAGCTGTTTCGTGTGGGTCACTTACAAGTAATTGAAATTAATTATTGGTATCATTTCACCTTCTTTTAAAATACAGCCATTTTCTGATAATACAGTGTTCATCCCTAGCAGTATTGGAAGCCCACTGTCTTAAGCAGATAAATAAATACACGTGGCTTATCTCCTGTGGAATAAGTCATGCATACCTCTCTCTCATTTAGCATGAAAACCATGCCGATATTTCAGGAGAGCGTTGTTTTAAAGTCTTATCTAAATAATCCCAGTCTGTTTTAAGAAACTTCACAAAGTTAACTTTACAATTGTATTTCACTGTATTTTGAATTTGGAATACTAGGTTATCACTGCAGATTTAACAGTTTCACAAAAGGTTTTGAAGAGAACTTTGTTCAGCAATAAAACAGTTTTTTTTAATGTGCTAAAATTATGTTGTAGAATTAAAATATTATCAGTATTTATCATATTCACCTATTTAGTTGTTCTGTCACCAATGTACTTCTATAGCTATAGCCATGAAAAACAATGTCAGCAAACCGAAATACTTTTTTTTCCCCATGCAGAAACTTTTTTTTTATATAGTTAAATGTCACTAAATCTGTATTTGCA
The DNA here is from genome assembly GCA_034782735.1 of Sagittarius serpentarius. Classification (NCBI taxonomy): domain Eukaryota; kingdom Metazoa; phylum Chordata; class Aves; order Accipitriformes; family Sagittariidae; genus Sagittarius; species Sagittarius serpentarius. The sequence continues at coordinate 37,543,537 of JAVKLA010000081.1, forward strand.
TTCATTGGGTCTAAAGTTTTTTTTTAAATTCTAAATCGACGTTCAGATGACTTTGTAGTACTACTGCATTCACTTTTTAAGTAGGTTTTTATTCTTTGCATAGTGGTGGGTTTTTGGGTTTTGTTTTTTTTTTTTTAGAGATAAGCACTGCATTTAAAGCAAGAATCCCCAGATGTGTAAATGTTTTACAACTAAGCATTTAGAATCGGTGAAGGGTTGAAAAATATAGCTCATTTTAACTCAGAATAAAACCCCAGTTTATAAATAATACAAAATTGAATTTGGTGCATATAACAGAGACTGACTGATTTAATTGTAATAAACTGTAAACGGTGTTGCACAGTTGACAAACCTGTGTGTACTGTAGAAGGCCAGAGACTTGGCAGAGGATGTATCACAGGTGTACTGGTATTTTTAAAAGGTAGCTTGCTTTGATTATAAACTCCACAAGAAATATTAATGCTGAGAATTTTCTTGAATGTTTTATCAAAACCAACTGTCACATAATTTATATATAAATTTTAATACCATTTAATCAAAATTGTAATCAGTATCAAAATGCTTTAAGAGTCTGTTTCTAGTATACCTGTAAAGTGGTGAGATTGTGCCACATAAAATATTTATTTTTATTTTTGCTTATTTTTGCAACAGCCGTTTTAATTTAAACAAATCCCACTTAGCATGATTCTGAAAAAAATCAGGGAGTATGTGGTCTCATTTATGTTACAGTAGTAATTTTTCATAGTGTTATGAACTGTATCCTAAATGATAGGCCATTTTTACTATGTGAAAGTAAATCAGCCCATGAGAAAGATTGCTAAATCGATGCTATCTGTGAATATTACACCTACTGGACTTCATTTTATGGAATGGCACAAATCTGACTTTGCACTGAATACCTTTCTCACTTTCATCTCCTCTGCCTTAGTCAAAATGGCAACAGTACAAAAAACTTTATCAACCTCAGAATTTGTTAGCTATAATTAAGCTGTTGAATGAGTCTTAAAAAAAAATATTTAAAAAAAAAAATCATACTACTGTTAAGTGGACCAAGTTTGGTGAAGGAGAATGTGAGAGAATGATTAAAGAAGGAACAGCTCAAGAACATTGGGAATGATAACTTTCCACTTGAGAACTTTTTTATGTTTTACTGTAATTTGTTTGTGGTTTTGGGTTTTATTTTTTGTTTTGTTTTGGGTTTTTTTCTTGGTTTTTGTTTTGTTTTGGGTTTTTTTTTTTTTTTTTTTTTTTTTCAAAAGAAAATATTAATTAAAGGTGGCTTCTTTTAAAATAAAAAAATATAAAGCAGGAATGTATATGAAATGTCAGATTTTATTGTATTTGCAGAGTATTAGCTTTGAAAATGAATAAAGAGAGCTGTTTGTAGTTTTAAAATGCCTTATTAGTATCAATTAGATATTTTTCTCTATTTTTTGATGTACTTAGAGCTTTTTAAGTATAGACTTTAAAATGGCAGGACTTTTACAGTGTTTACATGCAAGTGCATTTTATAAGTGTCCTATATGTGTAAAATAGTATCTCGAACGGGAAAATGCTGGCTAAAGTAGCAGGCTGAGCGTTTTCCTGTTCCCACGATGATGCCTACGTTGCTAGACTACAGTTTAGTATTGCTTTGTATCATGAGGCCAAGAAATTCCATGTTGTTTGTAAATAGAATAAATGAAAGGCAATAAAAAATTTATTGAACAAAAACCCTTTGTTTGGCCCATAGTTTGTTGAACCAAATTGTTTCTCTAAGTCCAGAATTCCTTAGATGACTCCATTCTTTTAACAACCAGTTATTAATAATCACATCCATCATTAATAGTTGCTTTAATGCTTGCACCTGGGGAGGTACTAATGCTTAATAGCAGTCAGATACTGATGCTGTGCACTGACTGTTGTTCCAGAAATCTTCTACTCAGTTCCAAAACTGTTCATCGTTTTTTGTTTTCCAGTTTCCTTCATCGACTGCTACTAACCATTAGTCGTTAGTCGTATTTTATCTCTATTTCTCCTGTTAACCGGTTTTGTGGGAGCGGGCTTCTCCTTCACGTGTCCAAATCATGATGGAGGGCTGTCATGATTTTATTGCATTCTGTAGATGGTGTCGATCAGTATGTCAGAATTAAACATGCTTGTTTTTTTTTATTAGTTGTGATTAGTTTTCATGTTGTCATTAAGCCGTCACTAGCTGGAACTAATCTCTTCTCTATCTTTTCTTTCTTTTTTTGTTTTGTTTTTTTTTTTGTTTCTAACCACCCAGCCGCCACCGGCAACTAACCTATGACCTTCTGACCTCTGAACTCTTCACCCAATGATGACCTGACCATGCCTGCCTGCTGATCAGTTAACTGGTAAACGCCTTTGCTTGCCTGTCTTCAGTGCAGCGAGCTGGGGCACTTGTCCGTTCGTCTTACCATCTAACAATACAGACAAAGAAATTGTTGTCCTCCAACTCCGCTTTTTGTTGTTCTCCTGTTTGGGTGAAAGTGGTTCTAGAACCTGCACTGAATAGTAGTAAAGCAATAAGGTCCAACTCATCCCTCCGCACTGATCATCCTCTAGTGTCCCGCCCCAAGCGAACGGTAAGGAGGCCTCGCACCAGATGGAGACAGATGTCCCTTAACTACCCGATGACAGAGGCAGTTACTGTGAGAGACTTCTAGGAATATTTTTCTTCTCAAAACAAAGAAAAAAAAAAAAGAGTTTAAAAAGGAAAAAAAAAAAAGTCAAAGCTCTCTCTGAATGTACTGTGTGATGATGCATCATGCATGAACCTTTGGTCAGGGATGTCATTGGGGAAGGGATTCCAAAAAAGTATTCAAAATTTGATACGCTGTTTAGTCACTACCAGTGCCCTCAAAGGGCAGATGTTGCAGCCTTTTTTCTATTGCCTGCCAAATTGGATGTTTTAAAGGAACGTGTGCCATGAAATGCAGATTACAATGACTTTTCAGAACTACGTTAATGCAGAGAACAAAACAGCAACACTATTAAAGCAAAATCTGAGTTTAAATTATTTTAACCATATTTTAATCTCCTTGGAAGATTACATGAGAACAAGGTACATGCATTATGTGTCACATTACTGGGCAAACTGTTCAAATATTTTTTTTAAACCTCCCTGTATAGAAAAAATTTCATTAAGGATGTAAAAGCCATGCTTGCCTATTTGCTGTATACATGTAATGAAATTGTAGATAAAGTGTAGTGCATTGAAACAAAATGAACAAAAAAGTAGATACTTTTACTATACAAGGGTGCTGGTGCAGAAAAAAAAATATATTTTTGGAAATGTAGCATTTTATACTTTCAAGTGTTATAAAAAAAGAAAAAAAGAACAAAGAAACCCTTTATTTCATTAAATGATTTTTTCTGGTGGTTGTCAAGAAACAAAAGACCAAAAGAGCCTTTTAGTCTTTCTTTTTTATTTTTTAAGTATTGGAATAAGTCTAAAGAAAAGGAAGTGCCTTATTTTCTTCATGGTCATTTAGTCAAATGTCTTGTATAATCAGCTTCTCCCTCAGACAAGTTACTGCATGCCACTCAGCCGCCCAGTATGTGAAAGGAGCTGTGAGGAAAGACAAATGATGAGTTGACCATATTAATTACCTGATTTTTGCCATACTAGTGTGATGTGACTTTGCCAAAATTTCATTACGTAAAATATTTGCTAAGTTTTTGTCAAACCAGCCCATTTTTATTTCAACCACTCTACTTTTTTAAATCATAGCAAATGCTGTACTTGTGCAATGTAAACCAAAGGGTTCTGTGATGCAGACTGTCTCATGCTAAATGAGACTGTTAGCTGACAAATGTTTGTAGAGCTGCAAGTATGTAATTTTTGTTCAGGGATGGAGAGGAGATTTCTTGATTTTGGTTGGAATAAATGTACATCAAATATAGTAGGCTTCAGCGTTACCCAGAAAACTGATGCTCTGTGGATAATGAAATGGAATGTGCTTAGCTGGTTTTCAGTTATAGTCTGAGCGCGTCCCCAGTTTTCATAAGCAGCTCCTGCAGTGGCAAACAGCATGCAAGTTATTTATTCTTCAGCTCTTCTTTGACTAGTGTTGGATCTGCCCGCTGGCTTTTCTTCGTAAGATAAGCAGGAGAGGGACATCAGCTAATTGTTTGAAGTCCAGCTAGACTTTGTTCTTAACCCTTATTTCCACATGAGATTCGTATAGCTGGGCAGTCGCAAGAGCTGAAGCTGTTGAACGCACAGTATTTAATTCTGAAAACATGAAGTATTACTTTGTGTGGGGCTCAGTACTAAACTTGGCAAATATCAGGTGATAACTTTATTCCCCTCTTGTCAACTTATTCTCCTCCTGCAAGTCTTCACAGCTTCCAAATGAAAGGTCAATAGTAAGCTAAGAGGGCTTACATTTTTAAGCACCTGCATGGTGACCTCATCTAACATCTTGTCTCACCTGGAAATAATTATCAGTTTATTTACTATGCAATAGACATTCATCTTTTCGTATTCAGCTAGCTTTTTGTTTATTGTGCCACCGGCTTTGTCTTCCTGTTACACATACAGTTGTGTTGATTTTACTTACAGTATATGCTGTGCCATTTTGATTTTATTTTGGTTGGTTGGTTGAATAAACTTGCGACACTCGAACATTTGAAGAGAGATTTGCTAAAACAATACCAGTATTTGATCCAGTTTCATCTCAACTATGATAAAACCTGGACATTTTAGATGTTTATCAAAGGTCTTTTACTAGGGGGGAGGGGAATTGTATGAAATAGATGTGTGACATGTTAAAGTAATGTTTGCTCTGAACAAACTTCTGAAAACTTAGTTGACAAAATTTTGGATCAACTTAAAAAAAAAAAAGCATGACTTTTGAAATCTCTGAATGCCTTGGTTCTCAGTATTATCATTCTTTAATGACTTTTTCTTTATTAAAATAAGTAGTTTTAAGACTTCTTTCTGACAGTATTATGTAATTTTTTTAGAGTGGGTAGATGGGAGTGTCGCTTGTATGTAACCGTACAGATGACATGTATTTGTCTATTCTTTATTATCTTAGTAGTTTCATGCTATGTATGTACCATAACCAACCTATTGCCTATGAGAAACATGTAAGATAATGTATTTACAGCCATTGTTACAAGTTTATAATGTATTTTTCTATCTTGTTTTATATGTATGTTATATAACATTCAAAAGAATTTTTTTCCTGATTGAGAAAAAAGGATACAAAATGCAAAACCCACAATTTTGATAACTGAAAAATTGCCAATTGTTTTGCAGTACTTTATTATATTGGGAGTGTTGTCTTTCTTGGGCTTTTAGTTAGCTACTGGATGAATACATTAGACATATTTGGGTTTTAGTTGGGTTTTTACATAGCTTGCATTTTAATTCTTTGGTTCTTTGCTGTTTCTATTAACCCATAGCATTATTTTAATAAATGTTATAATACCAACCTACTAACTCTGGACTATGTCTGTTTATTAACCATTAAATGTTTAATTAAAATAAACAAATAAAGACGGAAGAATGTAAAGTCTTGAGTTACTGGACTAACCCTGAAGAACGTGACCACAGATAACACAATGTGACTTGTTTTTATGTTGTTTGTCAGCTGACATTCTGCACACTACTATTGAGTTGGCTTTGGTCATTCTGGCCTTTTACCTTGGGGAATAGGTGCCAGTAGAAACGGGAACAAAGTAGCATTTTTTGAGGCATTCTTCTTGTAGAGTCTTGCCACTTGCCTTTCAGCATCTGCATTACTAATTCCACACTTTCTTTTTCTTTCTCTAAAATAATTACTGTCGGCTCACAGCAAAAGATGCCAGTGTATTGGTAAATCGTGGCGGTGTACAGAAACCAGTTTGATTCTTTGTTGAACCATTCAGAGGTTGCAGTTAGTCTTATGGTAATTTGTGATTTGTTGGTTTTGGCACCTGATTGATTCACTGTTGCATCATGTGATGTTTCTAAGCACAAAATACTTCTAGAAAGAATTACCGTACATCGAAATACAAAATCGGGGGCGGTTTCCTTGCCAAAAGTGCCTTATTTTCTTCATGCCACGGTATTTTTAAGTAACTTTTGGGTTTTTTTGTACTTCTGCTGTAGTCTTATCAGTATTGCCTAGCTCAGGGGAGTACAATTTCTGTAAGCCAAAGGTTAAACTGGATGATTTCCTAATGACTGCAGAAAGTACAAAAATACACCTTTTGCTAAATTACCAGGCAACAGCCATTTCAAATTCCAGGGCTGCCTTTATGCGATCTTTGTCCCTGTGGATGACTGTAGCAACATGAAGGCAGGGAATTGAAATGCTGAAAATGCTGGTTTGAATGTACATCTATGCAAATATTTTTGCGGAAACGTTTCTCTTCCTTAAGGCTTCTGCTTTCTGAGGCTCCTTTACATACCCCTGGTCATCCTCCTGGATTTGTAATCTTTAGTGGGCAGTAGTTACAGCTAATGTCGAGGGAGATCCTGGATGTAGATAAACTCTTCAGATATTGACAGTTTTTGTGAAAGCCCAGTTTTTTCCTGTAGATAGTAAAAATTCAGATGAGGAGTCTTTGCATCTCTTCAAATGCTTTCTGTAATTTGTTTCAAACTATGTATCTTGAAATCCATGCAATATAAAACTTTAATTTTAAAAAGTTCTCACAATATTGGTAGTAATTAAAATACAATGCATCTTACAGTCTAGCTCTGATGAAGATGTTTGTTAGTTTTCTAATTGCGTGTAGCTCTTTGTTTTACAAAAATGTATAGGTACAGCTGAAATATAAATGCATTTAGAATAGTTTCACTTGTACAGAAATCATTTTTAATTTAACAGATCATGAATATATTGCTATCCTAAAAGTCAGCCACAGGCAGATGATAAAAAAACCAGACATTTACAACAGGACCTTTTGATTGGATAATGGCACAAGTGTCATTTCAAAGCCAATAATTCATATTCCTAAAGAATTTTATCAGGGGCACACATTTAAACTTCGTGAAGTACTCTCTCCAGGTTAAGTGAAACTATTCAGATGGGACAAAAGATTAGTATTTTATATCGAAGAATACTTCTATTCCCAGAACTACTGCTTTTCTGTAATTTTTATTATTTTGTATTTTTATTAGATACAAACTACTGTCATACTTTGGCCACAGTGCATTTTTGTCTCAGTCTTCATTGTATGCAGTAGTGAAAAGTTGCTGTAAGTTTTGAAGTTCTTTAAAGTTGAAGGACAGCAAAAAAAAAAAAAGGAAAACTTCTAAAATCAAAATTTTATATACTAATTATTGTTGCCCACCAAATGCATTTCTCGGTTTACCTAAGTGCCTGTCTGAAAATTTCACTATTTTGTACTTTGCCTGCTTATAGGAAAGAAGCAAGCTGTTTTTAGAACTGAATTTGAGGATGACTTCAATATTACAACATCACTGAAGCTATGTTGTTCTTTATTATTATTATTATTATTATTATTATTATTATTATTATTATTATTATTATTATTATTATTATTATTATGGGGTTAAATTGTCCTGACATTTGAAAGATCATACACTTAACTCAGAGAGTTGCTGTTCCCTCCGATAAAGTGGGATTTATCTTAGGGAAATCTATTTATTTTTTCTAGTAGGTCAGAATATAAACAAAAATGTCACAGAGCCATAGAGCCTTTCAGAGTAAAATCTGAGCAATGCTATTCACTTCTTAAAAGTGAACTGTTGCATCGAAGTACAACAAATTTGGGTTCTCGGAGAGTTTTTGGTTTGGGGTTGGGTTTTATTTGGTGTTATCAATCCAGAATGTATTTCATGAGGAGTCTTCAGGGACATCTTTCAAGTGTTTTTAATGAACATATGTTCAGTGTGCACTGACGATACTTTATTTGAACATATCTTTTAAAAGTATGTCAAAACTTTGCATGTAATGAATGGTTTATTCCCAGACTGTACTCTTTGAGGGGGTCCACTAAAAAGCTTTCTGCCCTGAAAATGCAGGGAAACGTTGAAGTGTGTTGCCATCCATTAAGGAATTACTTTTAACTTGGGAGAAGCATGGGTATACGAAATGATTCTTTGTGTCTGGGTAAAAACAGCAGTGATCTTAAAGAGCTCATTTTACAGAATGGAATCTGAGTAACACATTCCTAGGGCTGAATGGACATAGTTGTTATTGGATTTTCTATTTTGTTTTTAATATATTTGGTATATTTTTCTAAAACACTGTTAATGGAATACTGTCCAAATAACACACGAACCATACTGTTAACATGGTAATCAATGTTGAATCAAACTGGTTAACGAAAGTACAGCGCTCTTCCTTCTCTGTGCCCGCGCACTAATTGCAGGTGGTCTGGTTCTGCACAGGAGGCGGGTGCTGGGCATGGCCGTCTGCAGTGCTCATTTCTTGGTGCCAGCCGCTCGGATGTCCGGCTTGGGCAGCAGGCTAACTGGGAGGAATCTGACTCCCAAGGCAAAGATTAACTGAGATCTGAAGCTCTTGGAAGAATTAATTGAAAAAACAGCAACAGCAAAACAACATCTATACGTATATGCTTTGACTTGTATTATGGCGGTTTGTGTGAAACGTTTAAGGTTTTGTTTGTGCAAAATAATGTATTCTGAGGGGAAGAACAAACATGGACGTTGCCAAAACACATGTAAATAAAACACCATTTATGACTGTACATTATGTGCAATAAAGTAACTGGAAATAGTGCATGTACTTTATCCTCAAAAGCAAACTGACAGCTCTCAAAGCTGTAGCTATAGTTTTATTTTCTGAAAAGTTAAATTTTATTCTGTATCTAAACAGCAGAATAAAGAATGTACATTTTTCACACTTCAATTTTCATTAATGCTTTTAGCAGTGTTATGAAAGATGTTAATTGTTGAAGAAGCTTAGATCTTCATGGTCATCTGATTACCAGGGTATTTTTTCTTAACAGCTTCTTACTGTGTAGGCTGCTGTTGTCTGTAACTGTCAATGAAGCAAGTATGCATTACATACTGTAAACACGCAATGTGCATTTTGAATATAGATGTGTGGATGCACTGATTCTATAAATTTCTTAAAGATGACCAAGTGATTTTGATGTTATTGTACTTCTGTAAGCATCACTGTTACAATTGTTTAGAGCAAATAAGGAAGAGGAGCACTACTTTGTGGTACAACTAACATACTGGTTTGGGGGGGGAGGTCCTGGTTACCACAGAAAATGAAGGTAATAAATCTGCCACCCTATCTAGTATGAATCTAGTGAGAAACACACCTTGGAGAAGAAATAGATTATGGTGTTTAAACATTTTCATTAATAGTTACGTGGTGATACCTGGTTATAGTTTATTTCTTTACCAAGGTACTCTTTGCTAAAAAGTCCAGGTACTTTACACTGTTTAAATAAAAAATGGTTTGCTTCAGAAGTAAGTGTACAATAGATAAGGTTAAATGTGGTGTCTTTAGGAGTCTGGTAGAAGAGGGGAGAGGAGGCTAAATACCAGCGTTTAGGTCCACTTCCTCTGCTGCGCTTTGCCAGGAAGGAGGAAAAATTTGGCACAATTGGCATTCAAAGATACCTTCCATGGTGGGTCTTAACAGAGTGGTGGCCTGTAGCCCTATCTGAGCCATCTTTAATCGCCGGAGCTCATAGCATGTAGAGGTGCTGTTTGGCGTGTGCCACTGGAGGAGGTGAAGCAGCCCTCGACATCTTTGCTGTTGCTTTGGATGCCGATGCAAGGACGTCCTGGCGTGAAGCCTCACTTTCTGTGCTGTGTTTGGCTGCGCTGCGCACACCCCCTCCTGCATCCACCCAGAGCCTTAGAAAACAGAGCTGTGATGATCGTCCTTATCTCTGACACCAAGTCAGTAATAGCTGTTTATGATCGTGTTCATGCTAGGAATTGCATTTATTGGTCTACAAATTAAAAGTTAGATGTGGAATTTAATGACTGGAAAATTTCTATCAACAGACTTTACTACTGTTCTACCAATGCTTTCCGCATAAGTGTTTTGTTGTGTTTATGGAGGACGGCCTGACGTTACTAGATGTCTCCTGAATGGTTTTACTGCAGTTACTGTACTTCCCTTGAGGAAATACAAACTTACCCATGATCTGTGTCAAAATAATGAGAGGCATTCATACCAAAGGGTGCCAAATGCGGTGTCTGAAATTAGTGTCTTTCACTTTGACATTCAGGTCTACCAACAAAAGTAGAAAGAGGTATTTTCCAATTGTTTTCTCAGTATCCGTATCAAGTTCTCAGACAGTTAAAAACAGACAACTGATGGCCAGTTCCTGTTGAGTTGAACTCTCCTGAACATTATCAACCACAGATAACCCGTAACTCTCCAGACGATACGTTTTGAAGATTTTTGTTACAAAATAACATAGCATATATTTGCCTTTTTAAGTCACTGCATTTTCAAAGTGTTTTCCTCTTCAACAACGAACAGTAAACTGGATAAACTCAGAGGTGAGGTTCAAGGAAAAACCACAAAATAATGGCACAGCGCTCAACTCTGCATCATTTCAGCAGCTCATCAGCAAATGAAGGTGCTTTCTCTAAATTTTACATATTTGTGAAGCCCTTATGCAGACAAGTGGCTAAGCGGAGAAACGACTTCTGTTAGTGGGACCTTTTCAGAATGAATTTTGTGGATTTTTGGTTCACCTGAGGGTGGCCTTTCTGAAACAGGTGGTCCTTCCACTGCCTGAAGCTAGAAAGGTCCCAGGTCCTCTTGCCGTAGGTCAGTCATTCAGCAAACGATTGTCTCAGTGTTGCTTCTGGTTTCCTTTCATAGACTCTTACATTATGAAAATGAAACCACATCTTTTGCATCCAGATCTTTTTAATATCATGAAAGATGTATCAGTGACTACCTTGTAGGACAGTGTTTTAAAGGGATTTTTTTTTTTAGTTGGAAGTTACTACAGTAAAAAGGCAGGTTGAGTGAGCAAGAGCATTATGGGAAGTGTGTATATATATATGACAAAGATACTAGGATCGCTACTTTGGAGTCTCACTGTCGTGTATTAGAAATGCACAACATAATAATAGCAGAATACTTACCTTGTTCGTTGTGTTACACCTTTCCAACTATGGTTTCCAGACAAGGTGTTTTTCATGGGACTAAGAATGTACCCTGTACAGTTCAGAGGCAACGTAGTGACAAGATACTGCAAATCGTTCCTGCCAAATCGCTCCTGCCTATATGCCTTTTCACGGAGCACAGCCTTTTTCAAGGGAAGGTTTTAAGGTCTTGGCCTCGGATGTAGTACATGGTAAAATTGTGATGCAGGGAGCATAGTTTATTTGGTAGCCTACCTGCTAATCTCCAAAAGTTTAAACATCTGTTACCACTTCTGAGATGTTACTGCATGTTAATTGCCATGGCAAATGGCAATTTAACATGGGTGCAATCTGGAGACCTTCACATGCAGTCGTAACTCCAGTAAATCTCTGGGTCGTTTCATAGAGGGTGGACCCAGTACTGCAGAGGGGGTCACAAGGCCATTACTTGCATGCTGTTGTGTGACTTTTTCCATATAACCTTAGTGATGAGACAATTTTGATTCTTTCCCTGCAAGGCAACGAATGAAGCAGATCTTCAGCTTTGTTTCTGAGAGAAAATAGGAAATGTATACCTGTCTGGACTGAAAGAAGATAAAGAATAACAATAATGTCACAGCTTTGAATCCTGTCCTGAACAGACGAATAAAATGACTTTGGACTTCTTATGAGCCAGGAGGAGGAGATAAACCTAAACAGGAGCAGCATTGTCAAGAAACCCATGCTATGTTGACAAGAAGTTCATCAGAGACTGTAGGCTGGAATTTTAAGTGAAGAAAATTGAAATTATCTCAGTCCTTGAAGAGCTGGTTTGCCGTATCTCCCAGCTTAAGTTATCTTAAGCAAACATGTTAATTTCTCTGTTGGAAATCTTTCCCTTCTTCAGCCTAATTTGAATTTCATGTTCTCTTCTTCTAAGGCTCTGCCCTGCCCCCTTCTGTGCTGTCTTATATTTCACAGACAAATTTTCCCCTCATTAGGATGGCCAGGTGGCACAGTTCGTTCTTGGTATGCAAAGACTAGAAGCAAGACTTCAGGTCTAAATCAGGATGTGTGAGTGTGACATTATTTAGAAAGCCTGTTTTAAATAGATGTGACTCGGTCCAAGCAGATGGAAGAGGAACATCTCAATGGTGAGGGCACAAATCTAACACTTGGAACACCTGGGTTTGAGGTGCTGCTTTCATTGCTTTCATCTGTGCAATTTAGGGCAAGACCCTTGCAGCCAGATCCACAAAAAAACCCACCTGAAGTGGGAATTAGGCCTTACTCAGGTGTTGAAATATGGAATGTGATTACCTAGGTTTTCATCAGAAAAGTCTTTTTATGTTATTCCATAAAAGAAAACACCATCACCTTTTCTTCTTCAGTCTGTTTTCAGCAACAACATCAACAAAAAAGGAAAATCCCTGGTACCCAGAGACAGCATATCTGCTTGAGCGCAGGGGGGAAAGTACTGGTCAATAAATCCCCGTCTTCCAACCACACCCACAGTAACTAGCTTAGCAGCTCAGCTGCTTGGGTACGTCTCTGCATTTTCACGTGCATAGCGTGTAGGGTCGTAACTTAGCCTTTTGCATTCTCCAGCTACCCATAAAGAAGCTCAGTACCGTTTCACTCAAGTACCTTTGTTGTTCTTGTTCTGAATCTTTGTACCTCAGTTCCCGGTTGGTGAAATGAGGTTAATGGGAGAACCCCGGCAGAGTGTCGGCTGTGGATGACTGCGTTCGAGACTGTGGAGTGCTCAAACAGTACAATGCCGAGTGCTCTCTAGTAGCATCGCAGTGTGCAAGTGTCTTACGATCTTGAATGTACTTAAAAATAAAGCATGTAAGCAAAACAAAATACCTTTGACTTTTTACTCAGTCAAACCCACGGTATAAAAAGATTGCACGATCTCGTAGGCCAGCTGAGACCTAGTCTCAGACCAGATTACCCCTGCATACCAGCAGCGCCAGAGGTGGCTGTCTCTTGCTTTGCCTCGATTTGTGTTCACGACTTTCTCTGTCCTGCAGGCTCGCTGTGGATGGACTGAGCTGCATTCCACTTTTTCACAGTCGGGAAGTCCGAGGACAGGCGAAGGGACAGAGACGCAGCTGCAGGGAACAGCACTGCTTTGTCTCTTCACGGGTGGAATGCAGAAGCGGGGAGCGCTGATGGCACTTGAGACCCAGGTGGACAGGCAAAATGGGATTGCATTGCAAACCTGCTTGGTGGAAGTCAGAATTTCCCGGTACAACACGGGAGACAGGCGTGATGATAGTGCTAGAGTATCTAACACACCGCTTTTTACTTGTTGGATTGTTAGTATCATCAGACAGCAAAATACCAAGATTGTTTAAATTTTTTCCTGCCTTTGGGGAAAATGCTGATCTGCTCTGACAACTCTTTGGTGCTCACAGAGCCCACTGAAGAGTCCAGCACACAGGTATTATTACTGATCTTTGTGTGCTGAGGTTGAACAGCTTTGAGCTTTCGACTATAGCAATCCCGACACCATTCCAGTACAGTGACGGTTTAACATATGATGCCCTTTACAAATATAGAGCTATTATAATACACAGTAAATTCAAGGGGCTGGGAAAAGAGGCAGCATTCTGCATTCCTCTTAAACTAAGGTGCGTGAGTGTTACTGGATGTAGGAGAGGATACGTGCGACATTCGCCATCTCCATTTGAGAGCTGAACTTAAAAATTGGGTGGCTTTTTTTAAATCCGCATCCAGGTGCTGGATGATGCCTTCTGTTTTGTTGGTATGGCTCTTCCTTGACACACAAGGTAGCGTACAAACACCAGATCTCCTCTGCAGTCACTTGAGGTTCTGGTTGTGCAGCTCCCAGGCTACCATATGATTTTTGAAACTGAAATGCCGTAAAATAATTAACTTTGATGCAAGAACAGCAGTGTTTGCAGCCTCAGGCTTGTAGCCATGGATGGTTACATCTAGGATGGCAATTTTGCGGTGAGTTTCTACTTGCTTCTGAAAGAAAGAGATAAATGCTGTTTGTGAGAGAGAGCACTTTGGGTTTCTCAAGCAAGAGGCAGCGTTAGCAGGCAGGTATAAAACAGGATCACCTCATCAGCCACGCCACTAGTCCCAGCAAAGCCCCATATTAGCTGATTTATCCTTGGTCGCACTCAACCACAAGTCAGCTGGCAACCAAACACTTTTGGTCAGCCTCAGTAGGAGGAGAAGGTGGAGAAGCGGGGATTTAGCTCCTCCATCGAGGCTCTTCTAAGATTTTATCTTGCTGAAGTAAACAACTGCATTTTACTAGTTGTCATGCACATCACAGTGATAATAATAAATCATACTAATGAAGTAGGACTTTCACCTGCTCTGGATTTGTCTTCAGATTCAGCTGTGTGAGGGAACCTTGAAATAAATGATTTCTACTCTGGCAAGCACCTGGTTTAAAACAAAAGTGAAACCCATGAACGAAATAGTCAAACTTCTGATTCTTTTTAGGAGGGAGGGAGGCAGTAGATAATGTTGCCTTAGAGCAATTTCTCCCCTGTCATCCCTTTTTCCCTTGCAGTTTCCTGTCACTAGTCGCTGTGAGCCAGACTGCACGTCCAAGAATCCTTCAGATGGAGTCGGTGGGGCTGCTCACGTGAGTAATTTGCAATGCACGCAGATGGGGCCATCAGACCCTGTGCTATTAGACTCATTCCAGCTATAAATTCTCTGGGCAAGGACTTGTATTTCTTGTCAGTAAAACACTGGGTGCAATTCTGGTGCTGTGCTTTTTTTTTTCCCGGCCTTTTTTTTCCTTTCTATAACTCCTTCTCATTTTCCCTCACCTTTTCCTTCATGCACACAGAGAGCACTAGGAGAATGCGAGTAAGAGCAGCTCTGACGAGCAACGCTAACGTGCCTCGTGCCTCTGAGGGACTCCTTTGGACGATTTAGCAATGTCACTCTGGCTCTCCACGTTCCTTTCAAGTCAAGAGCCTCATGGCTGATAGCAGGTTGGGAAAGGGAGAGCTCAGTTGCAAAGGCAGGAAAAAAGTTACATCAGTGGCTGGCGGCAACAGGAGAGTCTGGCTGTGCCGGTGAGTCAGCCGAACCACTCGCTCCGCTTGTTTATTCCAGCCACATACAGGCATGTGCAGGCAGGGAAAATTCCTAGCTTTGATTGCGTGTGAGGAAAAGACCTGCTTGCGCTGCCACAGTAAACTGTTCGCTCAGAATAAAATCTCGTGAAGCATAATTGCCAAAAGCCTGGGACGAAATACTTCTGCTTCATCCCTGACACGTCTTGCTCTTTTCACTGGGAGAGTAGCAGTCATTTATGTTTTGGTTGTTTGGTTGGGTTTTTTTCCCCAATTTAATTACCAGCTTTGATGTGTCTACAATGGGAATAATGGCAGAGAACGCAAGGTCTTCTGTCTGCGCTGCTACCTGTACACTTGCATGTAAATAACACTTTTGTTTCACAGGTTGGAATAATGGCTGAAAAGACATACCAACAGTGCAGCAGCTCTTTTCCTTTGTACCAGATCTAATAGGCCCGCAGTACCAAAAATACCACGTATGCTTAGCTTTTAGGCTGAAACTTGCTCTGTGCAGAGGTCTAGCCCAGGGCAGAGGCCCCACTTAAATCCTGCTAAGCCCTCAGACAGGCCTTCCAGGTTCCCCTACGACAGGTACAGGGATCCAGAGGGTTTTGCATTCTGTTCACGGGTAAAGGCACATAAATAATACCTTTATGACTCAGGTGTGTCTTGAAATATGCAACCCCATGGCAGACAATTCTGCTTTATTGTGCATACTTGTTCTGAACCACATGGCTGGTAAGTCATGAAATATTAATGGTCATGCAAATCCTCTCTTCTGTATCACAAGCTTTTCTGTGTTCCTGACCCCTGACTTCCTTTAATCATCTCCTGGGTGTGTGGTCTGTTACTATTCTGAGATATCTTGTGAACAGGGGCAAAGTAATTACTTGATCCCTGCCTGCTGCAAGAATCTTTCTGAGAGGAAAATGGAAACTTGCATTAAAATCGGCCCCACCTGCTCTCTTCACAAGATTTCTCTTTTGGTGGCCTG
The DNA here is from genome assembly GCA_034782735.1 of Sagittarius serpentarius. NCBI lineage: Eukaryota > Metazoa > Chordata > Aves > Accipitriformes > Sagittariidae > Sagittarius > Sagittarius serpentarius. The sequence goes on from JAVKLA010000081.1 coordinate 37,559,651, forward strand.
AATGCAGACAGACACTGCTTGGTGTTATTTTCATGACTGTAAAAACAGCATTCTTGGATATCCTAAGTCATCACCTGCTCCTCCACAGATTAGACACATAGATTAAACACAATTTCTTTCCTTATAAATAAGCGACGACTCCAACCACCAGACATTTTATTGTGATTTGTTGCAGGAAGGCCTGAAGGTCTTTCAGCCCAGCAGCTGTAGTGCTTGTTGGTTATAGGGTTATCTTAGCCTTCTCCCTAATAACTAGGGGCTGAATTAATGCCTGAAACATAGTTTTTTAAGAACTGCGGCATGTATTTTGGGCAGAAATCTCCTTTCCTTTCTCTACCTATTCTCTAGCATCCCAAATACTAAAAATAATGATGTTACCATTGTGGGGAAGTATGGAAATGCTTCCTAGCTCCCTGCCAAACGTAGGAGAGGTCGGTGGTTTGGTGCCACGTGGGTCTGACAACCAAAGGAGAAGCAGCTGTACAAGCAGTACAGCTGCAGAGAGAGAACTAATCATGGAGGAGTGTTTGCCATACGGGAGCTATTTTAGTAAGCCAGCACGATGGAAGTATAGACAAGAGTAGGTATTTTTACAAGTGAGCTTGCAGTGGCTGCCAAGAGCATAGCGTAACACAAGGGCAATAATGACCACACAGTTTAACACAAGGTTATTAAATGTTGACCTACAAGTGGTTTCTGATTTCTGGAGCAATTTTGCCCAAGTGCAGGAGTCACCAATGCAGCACCAAAACCAGCACTTTTAAAATGGTGGTTTCATATAGATAAGGAGGTGGAGGAGGCTAGCTAACGTCAAAACATTCATTATCAGAGCAGAGAAAAAAGAACTGGGATAGCTCAGATGTTTGTACTATCCCACTTTGTAATACCTGGGACGAAACAGAAGAAAGTTTATGGGGCTCTGCCGTTCAGTCCTTAGTTAGTCTGTGCCATTTACCTGCAGTACTGCGTCCAGCTCTGGGGCCCCCAGCATAAGAAGGACATGGACCTGCTGGAGCGGGTCCAGAGGAGGGTCACGAAGATCATCAGGGGGCTGGAGCACCTCTCCTGTGTGAAGACAGGCTGAGAGAGTTGGGGCTGTTCAGCCTGGAGAAGGGAGGGCTCCGGGCAGACCTTATAGCGGCCTTTCAGTACCTGAAGGGGGGCTACCAGAAAGCTGGGGAGGGACTTCGTACAAGGGCAGGTAGTAACAGAACAAGGAGCAATGGCTTACACTGGAAGAGGGTAGATTTTGGCTAAATATTAGGAAGAAATTCTTCACCATGAGGGAGGTGAGGCCCTGGCCCAGGCTGCCCAGAGAGGCTGTGGGTGCCCCATCCCTGGCAGTGTTCCAGGCCAGGCTGGACGGGGCTTGGAGCAACCTGGTCTGGTGGAAGGTGTCCCTGCCCATGGCGGGGGGGCTGGAATGAGATAGTCTTTCAGGTCCCTTCCAACCCAAACCATTCTGTGATTCATTCTACGATTCTTCCTATGATTTCTGAGGATCAGGTGCCAGCCTGGGAGGAATCCACACCCTGAGTTCTAAAGATGCCAAGATATCTACCTCACCCTTGATTCCAGTCAGCAGCAAGGTGCCTACACGTCTTTAAGGGCACAGGTGTCTGCCAGCCACCACTTTTCAGACTTCTGGTGTCATTTGTGTTTTCCCAGCCCTTGCCTCTGCTTTCTAGCTACCGAAACTTGTTCATTATTTTTCTTTCTTTCACACTTTTCTTGGATTTTTTTTTTTTTCTCCTGAAATGACCTCAGTGACTTCTGGGTCCTGTGAGAAAGGCAGACCCACAGCTTGGCTCACACAAATGACAGTTATGAAGCAACATTATTCGGCGGCTTAAAACCTGGCAGCCTCCGACCCGGGGACCACCTATGACTTGACTGTGCCCTGCGCAGGGAGTGGGAGCCCCTCGCCCTGTGCGATGGAAAGGGGACGTGCCACCAGCTGGTCAGTGCTGGGGGAGCCACCGAGAAAGCAGACGGAGCAGAGAAGCCAGAGCATCCCTCCTGGCCCTTCTGCAGCACCCTGCTGTCTCGCCACAGGATGACTTCTGCGTGTCTAAACGACGGTAAGGAGTCCAGCTGCGGGCGCGGCCCTCCCTTAGTTTGCAAAGGTGACAATTGCTACCTCTGGTTTTGGAAAGAGATGAGCTCTGATCAGCAGTGAGTAATCCTCCTCTACGTAGCTTTGTAACTAAGCCGAGTCACTCTAACGAGCGATACCAAAAGTGCTGACCTGCCCATCTTGTGCTTCTTCACTTGAGACTCCAAGTTAACCTGCAGCCCTGGTGTGCTTCAGGGCCACCCTTTGGGCAGGGGAGACCCTGGGACAGTGGTTTTAATGCCAATCTTACCAAAGGAAGAAACGCTTTTTTAGTATGTGTGTATGCCCAGACAGTCAGTATAAGTAATTAGGAAGCTTTCCGTGGTTTTTCTGTATTTGGCAGTTCCCTCTACAGCTGCAGAGTTGTTTTTTAGTGGAATAACCCTTTCCTACCCCTCGCCATCAGGACGTCGGTTGCAGATCACTCTCTCTCGTCCTGCGCACACAAACCTGGCCAGCTAGAGCTGGCCGGGCTGGTGTGCCGCAACCGGGCAGAGAAGCGCGGGGGATTGTCTCTGGGGAAGCCCGTGGCCCTGCGTTCCTGGGGCCAGCACGAAGTACGCCAGCCTCCTCTGTCCTCCCTGCTCCCCACCGTGCCTGCTTGATCACTTCAAAGGCCGCTCTGCCACCTTCCACTCCCCTGAGTGCAATGTCCTCAATGTCCTCGCTCAGCTTTAAGCTCCACCTGTGGTACCAGCATGTCGGGGATCACAAAAGATCTTTGCTTCTGGTTTGAATGCAAGGCACAGGCTGTCCTGGCTGCACGCACAAAACTGCACCACTGGATGTTTTCAGCAGCTTCCCCTGCGTGCACGGTGCTATTTAAAGTGAAAGCACTTTGATTTGGAAAAGGCAAGGATGAAGGTGAAGGCTAATAATGGGAGTCTATAAATGCAGCTGACATTCGCGTGCTCCATGTCTTTCATGCCATCCTTCATTTACCCTCCTGGCACGCTCTCCTTCTCTTTTAATGCTCCCCCGCCATGAGCATAGTGCTGCTGAGAGTAACTGGGGCGGCTGAGTTTGGTCCGTTTACGTGCCTATGGGTGTAGTGTGGGCTGTTACTTTAACCCTGCAAGTGAAAGGATCCATGAAACCTCCATGGTGAACTGTGCTACAGGAGAGACTTTCATAATCTGTGGATTATACTGAAAACAGTTTCAGGTGTTAAGATCTTGTAGCTCTTCTAGCTCACGGCTATTAAAAAAAACCCTCTTATAGTTAAGACCTTTTAATAGAGACCCATCCACATGACACTCCTGTGTGGTGGGTGTTGTTGGCACCAGCCTGACTCCAGTCCTGGTCCGGGCTTCTCAGCTAGGCTCCCTCCCTCCCCAGCTGCAGGACATGGGCGGCTCTAAGGGCAGTTCGTCCCAGATTAGGAGAAAAGTCTAATACAAACAAGGGGAATCGTTCTCCTCCTCTGTTACCTGCCCGCTCTCCCCATGTAGTTGGCTTGGCTGGATGTGAACCCTTCGGACAGCAAAACCTATGTGAGATGAATGTGACTCGCGATGAACCTCTCTCGAAGCCCACGGCAGACGAGGTAGACAGCGAGGTCCTAGTCCTGTACCACAGCCTTGAAATGGGACTTTCCCTCCTCTTCTGTCTCCAAAACTGCTCTGTCCCTCCTGCCTCTGCTTTGCAGAGTAGAAGTCCATCTGGGAGGTATACAACGGCGTGCACACAAAGCTAGCTGGTTTCTGCTGAAGCCTCATGTATTTGTGAAGGTGGCCTTCTCCGGCGCAGCTCACTCATTGCCCTTCATGTCCCTAGGGGCTTCCTACCTCGCAAGAACAGGGGGAACTCCTCTGCCCCAAAATCCCCCTCAAAAAGTACTTGCTCAGAGGTAGAGGGAGGGAAAACAGTGCAAGTTCTGCAGCTGAACTCATATTAGAGGAATTATTTCAAGCAGTCTGTACGTTCCTTCTACTTAAAATTTGTTATTAACAGTCCGAGAGGGAGAAAAATAATTCATTAAACAATCGGCAAGGCATTCATAAGACATTATTGAGATCAAGTCTCAGGGAAACACGAGGCTTCACAAATATATGAAGCTTTATCTACCCAGTTAAGTCATTTTACATAGGAAAGTGAAACTTAATCCAACTGCTCTGTCTCTGTAGCTGCCGCTCAAAGGGAAACGAATTCAGATCCACCATAATCTCAGTAATAGGTTCAACACCAGCTCCCTCTTATCAGAGGGAAAGGAGCAGTTTCATCTGCAGTCTGCCCCATGCTTATCTATTCCCTGGTGTCCAGATATCAGAGCAGACCAGTTAGAGGAGTCCCTCTCAGGGGCTGAAAAGCAAAGTGCCTCGTTGTGAGACCCCTCTCCTCTCCTCCTTGCTGCCGGTGGTTTGCAGGCACTTTCTTTCCCAGATGGGAGTTGGCCGTACCCAGACTTGAGAAGGAAGTTTGAAAAACCGGAATTCCGCCCTTAGCCCAAATCTGTATTCTTGCTGTAGTCAGCAATGAGGCAGCAGGGCACGGCTCGGTCAGACTTGCCCCTCCACTCTCTCTCCAGTATCGGACATCTGGTGTACTTGCCTCCCAACCACGCTACTACGTGGTGGGATGATGTGGTTTTGTTGAGAAGCCAAAGCTCACCAACAGCCTCACTTCTCGCCCCCGTACTTTGCTTTCTGGCCCTCTGCCATTTGCTTGTGCTGTGCAGTGGTGATCCTCTATGGGAAACGACTTAAAAAACATCCTAAAGACATTTCTGGGAATAGTGAATTCTTCAAAGGAAAAGTCTTGGGAAGCTGGAAATACGGTGGGAGGGAAAAGACAATCTTTTTCTCATTTCAGATGAACTTCTGCCTTCCTTGAAATTCCTGTGAATTTCAAAGCCTTTGATAGTCATGAAACATCAGAGGAGCCTTTATGCTAAGCAAAACCTGTGTGAAAGCAGTGCTGCTTTGGATCCCACCAGGAGATGCTGCACACCCCCTTCCTCCTCCTAATGTTTGTCGTCCCCTCAGCCGACACAGTCGATCCGCACTTGTTTGGGTGGTCGTGGCTGTGCTCTCACCGTGCTGTGTAGGACGATGCTGGAGCAAAACCCATTACAAGACTTGCCAGCATGGCCAGTGGGCCACCCCAGCTGCTCTCCTGCGGGCCAGCCTCGCTGCGTCCATGGGAGGGCGGCTCTCTCTGCCCCGGGACACCTTGCCTGCAAGCAGAGCGCACGGCACAGCTTGCTGTTATCCCAGCCTTCCTTACGAGGTCAACACCAGGCGGAGAGGCCATGGCAAGGGGCTTTCCTGGGAGAGCTCTGATGGCAGCAGGCACGGGTGGCAGATTTATAGGCAGCCACAAATCACTGTGAATGCAGGTTACTGAAAAGCACGACCACCACGAGCTGGGGCAGCCACTCCGTGGGACAGGTACAGCCTGGGTACAGCCAGTGTGACGGGGTGGGGAATTTTTTTCCCCATAGCACAACCGGCACCAGGAGACTATGCAGGGGATGCCACAGAAACTGCAAGGGCTGCGGAGTTGGAAAATGATCCCCACAGGCCCCTCCTGAAGGGGGGGCACTGATCTGTGCGAGAGCAGATGCCGTCCCCCCACTTCCAGCGCCTCGCTCGCTTCCCAGCCCCTTCCAGGAGCACTTGTGGGGGTCCTAGCACGGGCTCCTTCCAGAAATGTGGCTGGCAGAGACCAGCATCTGGTCAAGCGAAGCGGGGAGAGAGAAGAAGCAAGAGCAGAAGTCCCAAGGGGGTGTTTTCCACCTGGGCAACGGTTACCCTGTGAAGACTGATGTGTTCGTGTCTTCTTCGTTCAGTGGGAGGGAAGGGGCTGCTGGGGTGGCTGGTCCTGGGCAGAGGGCAGGCCCTGCTCCAGCAAGCTGTGATGCGCCTCTGCCTCGGTCTTCCCTTCCCTCCCACTGACTGTTAAAGAACGACACCGAACAAACAGCGTCGGGGCCCTTGCTGGGAGAAGGCAGTCCGAGCACCGAGGAGCCTTCCTGCCACCACAAGCAGACCGCAGGTGAACCACGGCCTGCCGGGCGAAGAGCCATGGGTCCGAAAGAAGTCGTCGTCTAATCATTGCGGTGTCACTGCCTGTTTAGACTTACCTCATCTCTCGCAAATGCAGGCTTTGCATTTGTATTTGACCCACCCACCTACCTGATTCGCAGCCAGACGCATCTGATCCGCCGGTTTGAGAGCGTACGCAAGGGCTGTCCACGCTTCTCTCTTGTCCTTCCCTGAGTCCACCTCCTTGCGCTCCCCAGGCTTCCCATCCCGATTTATTTCCCCTGCTCCCTCCTGCTGCTGCTTTGCTCTGTGCCGCTTCTCAGGAGCTAGTTCGTCTTCTGCCTTGCTCCATGCCTGTAGCTACAGCTTTTCTCTCCAACAGGTAGTTCGGTTGTTGCTGAAGAAGTATCAGACTATTTTTGGAGCGATGCAATGTTTTCCACAGAAAGTGAAGGTTATGCTTTCGGCTGGAGCGGTGTTGAGAAGTAAATTCCTCTTGATGTGAACCGAATGTAGCTTTTGAACGTGAACATGTGATTGGCACAAAGTATACAGACAGTGACTTTCTTCAAGGATAAGCTGAACTAAGGAGTGGGGCAAGTTGAACGATTTTTTTTTTATTTTTTTTTTCTCTTTTTTTTTTTTTAAGCTACCTTGGCTGAGTTGGTGCCTTTGAACAAGGGCGGTGAGGTCCCGGGCAGGTATGGCACACAGCTATACAGGGATGTGAAGCATGTCAAGAGGGATCAAAGACCTTAACGACTTTTCGTTAGGTATGCCACGGAAGGACAATGTTATGACCGGAGTTACGTGGGCCAAGGTCAGGATATGAATTTGTAACTGAGGCAGAAGGCTGTAAAATAAAGCAACAGCGTTGTCCAGTCCTTCACATGACTAATGAAGCATCACCTGATAATGCTGATCGTCACTGCCAAACACAAATTTAAGCACCGCTCCCGCTCCTACCCTGCAGTGTTTATCAGGCTGGTCCTCCCCTTCTGCAGAGCCAGCAGACGTGACTTAGCGATTAGCCAAAGGCCGTGCAGAGGAGGAAAGAAGAGTTATCAGCTCAGATTACTCCCCACCCCTTCTGTGGGCGACTTGCAATGTTTTTTGACGGAGCTGTTTGAAACGTGGTGCGCTGGTCTCAACCCAGAGGACAGAAACAGTACAGGTACTTAACGCAGGTGCAGTTACAGCAGTAGAGCTGCCTTCACATCATGCTACTGGTTACTGAAGGTTTTACTAAATAGCATTTTTTAAAGCGTATGATAAAGGCGTTCAGTATCGGAGGCAAGTGTGGCAAGGGGAGAGGAAGGGAAATCATGCTGAAATCTGGCAGTATGAAGGGGCAATCTGGAAGAGAAATCCTCTAGAAGAAAGTAATTCAGGAAAGTTTTATTGCAAGTGAAGAAATGAAGATCTGTGGGCTCACCAGAAAGGCTCCAAGTGGTCTGATCTGAATGTAAGGCAGAGGAGGCTGTTGCAACAATAAGCAGCAAGGCAAGGAGGAAAACCCAACATAATAAAGTGGCAAAGTCCAATACCTGACTTAAGCCCATTTTGTCTTGTTCAGAAAAGAGAAATCCAATCTGAGCAAAGCTAAGAGGAGGGAAAATTGGATACAGAAGGTAACACGTTAGTCACCTCCCCCCTTTGAATTTTGCAAGAGCTAGCAGTTGAAGAGAGGTAAGAGTAGCTCACCAGAAAGTATGTACCAGAGAGGCTTTCCTGAGAACCGGTGGGCTCCAGGCCAGGGTGGAAAAGCAAAACCCTTCAAGGAACGCTCTTCTAAAGAAGCTGAATGATCTTGGGACATTGGTCTTCACTGCAGACTAAGACAGAGAGAGAGAGATGCAACCCCAAGCTACTACTCTTAAGCAGTAAAAATCAAGGAACTGTTGGGCTTGCGGTAACCAGACCACTCCCCCCCACCACCCCATCTGACTGCTGTCCCTCCCTACAGAAAAGTCCATTGCCTTTTCACAAAATCCTCCTGTGGGGCTTCTCGTTTTTTCCCAAATCTCAAGCAGAGACTCATTGTTTGATCTGTGTGATAGTTTTTAGACGTTTTGGAACAGAGGTGTGAGTAAAACGCCATGCACTTAGCAGAGCTCTGTATGGAGACTGATGGGCTTTACGCCCGCTGCAGAGCTCTGGGAGAGGGCAGGATCAGCCCCTTTCCCCGTACAGAGCTGCGTTGCTTTGTCATTACCGGGCAGCACCTCCAGGCCTGGAGATACGGAAAATCGCAGAATGACACTTCAGTTGCAAGGAAAAATGAAGCCCCCCCCGCCCCCCTTGTTTTTTTCCTTCACTTTAATGTGGTCATTTTCTATCTTCTGCTGTACGAGAAAGGGGTTTCAAAAGCACGTGGAGCTAACCTGCCTTGGCCCCTACTGGAGCCGGTGGTAAACATCTCTTGACTTCTGCGGGGCAGAGTTAAAGCACAGCTGCTGCTGCAAGAAGAGCTGGTTGAAGGTTGCGCCCATCCTGCAGCAAGTTTTAAGGGGGTTTGTTCCTCCCTGGAGCAAACATACGTGTTTTCAAGTATTTTTACGGGAGAGAGATGTGCGTTGTTGAAGTTGAGGGTTTTTTTTATTTGCACCTTTTTCTTTCCAGATGCAACAGTCTGTCTCCACTGGAAGCGTTGTCACATCCATAAAGCCACAGGGATATGTCTCAGCTCTGATGAGACAACGGGTGCAGGCGACCTCTCCCCTCCCACTTCCCCAAACAAAATTTGATCAGGAATAATTTGACTGATTTCTCGTGCCACCAGAAAGTGGCAGATGAGGGAAAAGCCTTCCCTTCGCTGAAAACTTCAGTGGCTTCATGTCAGCCAGTACAAAACCTGATCCCAGCTCTAGATTTCAAGGCAAGGATCAAATCAGGTAGGTGGTACTTGGAGGAGATGCGGGCGGCAGACAGGCTGATTGCGTTTTGCCTGTTTTTAAAACCCCTGTATAATATTCATCATGTACGTGCTTCATAATCCCAGAGTAAATAGCTATAATTTTCCCATTTCACAAAGTAAGTTAAATGCCCACATGCCCGCTTGCACACAGAAATATTGACCCAGGCGCGGCCTGCCAAGTTTAGAAAGGTCATTTTCAAGACTGGGGAGAGGTTGGGAGTGTTGCTGTTAATCGAAGAAGGGGCGTTTAACATCTTTCTGACAATAAACAAGGCAAATAACATTCGTTCCGCTGCCATCCCTCTGGCCTGGAAGCACTGTTAAAGACAGTTCTTGTGCTTCACATAAATATTAACCACCGCAGCGTCCTCTGTTGTCCCGGCTGGGTTGTGCGATGTTTAGCGGTGCAAAATGCCCACCGGTGCTAGGTATCACACCACTGCTGCAAGGCTTGCCTGTTTTGCACTCACGCTTCTTGCCTCGGAAGCCAGCGGCAGCGATGGCGGGCAGTCAGTCCCACCTTCTCGGTCCCCCTCCCTGACGCTGCCTGTGTTTTTGAGCAAGCTCAGGTTACCTGCAGCCTCCGGATAGATCTCCCTCCCCGCTGTCCTGTAAAATCAACAAACATCCCCACCTTCCCCATCCCCGTTTCCCTCCTCTGAACGCTTAAAGACGTGGGAACTCAGCACTGCTGGTGGGATTTCAAAACCCAGCCCGGGATCGAGTGCCAGATTTGGGCTAAACAGCTGCTGCGTACTGTCAGATCTACACACTACAATGATTTGTACAGCCCATTGCTGAACCAGCTAGAGCCATTTGTTTAAAAAATAAAGAGACGGATAAATTCAGCTCTTCCTCTTCTCCCAGCAAGCTGATATCATGTGCCACTCTTAAAAATGGCTTGCTCCAGAATGCATTAGAGCTAAATTATCATTTATGTTTGTCACAGGGATTGCTAATGTGTAATGAGATTTTAGAGTTAATGTTTTGTACAAAGCACTTAGTGAAGCTGGGATGAATTGGTTCAGGGTTCTGATGTGGTGTTTTAATTAAAGATACTTTCCAATCAGGGCCGAGCAAACGACTTGTCAGAAGATTTTGTACCCATCAGCCAATATACCAATGCAATGCTGGTCTCGCCTCCTGCTTTTGGGTTTTCTTCAGGGAATCAGAGGAGAGGGCCTCTCCCAATCTCATGCAGAAGAGCCTTTCTTAGCTGCAGACCTTATAGGAGAAGAAACGCATATTTGATGCTCTGAAACTTTCACCTGGATGTCAATGATCTGGTTCAGCGCAGCGTGACGCGAGCCTTACGCTGCTTTGATTTTGTTGCACTTGCAGCTGCGGATTGGTGCAATACGCGCACACAGACTGAAAGCGATGGCAAGCCAGGTCCTGCGAGGTGAGTCCTGAGCTCTTGTCTGCCGTAGCAGGGCGCTGAGCTCTGGCTGCAGCTCCTCTTCCTCTCCTGCTCTGCTGCTGGGCACAGGAGCCGGGGAGGAGGCAGGAAAATGTGTGGTGTAGATCCAAAAAAAAGGAGAGGAAGGATTTCCAAAAACTGTACCTGGTAAAACCAGCATGATGAAGACCAGCTTGTCTCTGGCTTAAACAAACAGGCTTTGGGTGCATGATTCGGTGCAAACATCAAACGCACGTTAATAAGCACGGCTTTTATTATTTCCTGCACGATAAGGGTTGTTACTACCACACAAACACGTTGTTTTCTTAGCTCTCTCTGGTCCATGCAGGGCACTTCAACCAACCTCAGGTCTTAAGTTGGGTTATCTGCTTAAAACAAAATCACAAAGCTATAACCGAGCATGAAGTGCGGCACGCGGGGCTGGTTTCGGGCGCGGGCAGTGCAAGCCTCTGGCAGAAGAACGGCCCCCGTCCTCATCATTCGCTGTGCCCACGCTACGGCCCTGAGAAGCGAAGCCGGCTAGAGCTGCCGAGGGAGCGCAGGGAAGTGGCTCCTGCTGGGAAGGGACAAGAGGGAGGAGTTGCCTTTCCCAGTGCTCCTCACGCTTAACCTCATCCACCCTTCCCCTCCCGCCTCTCCAGCCATCAGAGCTGTGGCCAAGGCTCCCCTCCTCTTTGCCCCCCCACTCCCCCCGCCCCAGGCGAGGAAGGGCCCCGCAGCCTTGGGCAGCCCCTCCGGGGCCTGAGCCAGCTCCACGGATGGAGAACAGCAGCACTGCTGGAGGCCCACTCGGGTGTGCGGCTGTGACACGGCAGCGTCGTTGGCTTCGGTAATAAGGCCGAGCCACAGCAAACCGCCCAGGCTTTTTTTATAGCTCCACGTTTGGTTTTACAGGGTTTCTGACGTAAACCCCTTTAAAGCTGCGTAGCTGTGAACCTTTCAGCAGCATGCGTTGCATCCTGCTTGCTACGATAATAGAAACAAATCCTTCTTTACGTGCTCATGATTTCAAATGACGTTCGGTTGGTTGGTTTGTCTGTTTTTCTAAGAAGTGCAAGGAGAAACCTTTCATTTTATAGACAGTTTTGATGTTTTATTATATGCGTATGAGTTTTTTCTTGTCTTTTTCTTTTGCAGGCTTGCCCATCTACAGGTTCCATGACTGTTTGGAAACAGATGAGCAGTAAGTAGGGATTTTAATCCCAAAAGTAAATTGTAACATAATCTGTTCATTTGGTGAACTCTCTAGCTCGGCATGGAAATTCACCTGAGCCTTGTAAAAGGATGCTGCCGACTAGAACAGAGGTGAAGGTGAATTTTGCAGAAAAAAACTCACATTTACACCTCTGCTGTGTGGTGGACACACGAATATGCTGGCTATTGTAACATTTTCTTTGCATAAGGCTTTTCTGACATCACAGGATCTCAGGAAATTACAAAGACAGAAGGAGACCAAGCTGCCTATTCAGGTCAGCCCCTCAGTGAAATAGCATCCTACACCATAAAACATAATGCAGACCGCAACTTCATTGTATATCTCTTGTCCAGCTGCGTGGGTGCTTTATCCGCAAGAGCACTGACACGTCACTTAATGAGCGGTGTTGATCTTTTCAGAGACAGCGAGGTACAAAACATGCATGGGCCATCTTTTGCTGCCAGCCCCAAATGTTCCAAAATCATGAGTCAGATCTCCCTGACTCATAAATTATAAGACTAGCTGAAAAAAAATATTCACGAAAACACCACACAAATGCGTTGGTGTTCTTCTCTGCCGCGCATTTTATTGAGTCTATAGTTCTGAGCCCTCAGAGGTCACGCAGGTTAAATTTTAAGTCTTTAGTTCTCTATAAGCGATAGAAAATTCTGCTGATGTTCCCCTCTATTCAATTACAGGACTCGGTTGCAGAAACTGGGGAATTATGGCGAACTCTAAGAGAGGCACCTTTGTGGTCCTTCTGATGCACATCTCTGCCAACATGTGCTGAACTGTATGAATTAAATTCTGCATGAGGGACTGCCGGGCAAAAAGCATTAGGAGATACAGGAGAGCTGGACTCGTGTCCCCAGGGACGGTGCTAAAGCTTCTGAGTTTCCTGCTCGCTGCTGCCAGGACACTGACCCAGTTGATAAGTTTAGGTCCCTGGGGTCAGAGATCCCCCATCCATGGGCACTGTGGAGCAGAGAGGAAGAGGAGGTCTGGGCTGGTGGAGAGCCAGGATGGCGAGCCGTGGAGGGACTCCCCATCCGTGGTGTGATTAGCAAGCACCTGGGAGGAGGGAGTATACTCTGCAGGAAGTGGACGCTCCGACGGAGAGGCTGAGGGAGTATTTACAGGATCCTTGTGGTAATGCATGCCAAGCACCCACACCTCCCTCACTCTGGAGGGTGAAAAGGCGAGATCTTAGCCCATGGCAATGGCACCACCAGGTACACTGTGGTGCTGAGCGATGGAGCAGGGGCTTGGGCACGTCTCTCTGTGTCGCAAGCACCACCTTCACCGTGGCTTTAGGCACAGGCATTACCAAAACAGATTAAAGTCTTCTGCGGCAGTCCCAGCACTTGGGTGATCAGGTTTGGTGCTCGTGAGAGGAATGATTTCACACCAACGTGGTTTTGGTTTTGGGGGTTTTTTTTTGATTTTACACTCACACTTTCATTCAGCCTCTGTTACTGCAAGGTCAGTTCTCCTCCTCCTCTGCCATCTGCTCCCGAGAGACCTGTCCCTGCCGACATCCCCTTAACGCCGCTGGTAGCCCCAAGCGCAAGCGAGGCAGCGGCGGCAGCAGGAAGGCGAGTTAAAGCAGCTGGTCCCAGGGGGTGTACCCGTGTTCGGGAGCCGGGCTCTGAGCACGGGCCCCCCACCATCCGCAGGGGTGTCCCAGTGCTTCCTGCGGTGTTGGAGGAGGAAAGGTTGAGAGGGATGTAGCAGGGAGAGCTGCGTGCGGGGGTTGTGCTTCCCCGGCACAGGAGAGGCTGAACGTGAGGATGGGCGCCAGGCATGTGCGGGCACACGGACCTTGAGCTGTGACTCCTGAGGAGGTGGTTTCAGAGAGCTGCTTAAGGTGAGGATTTTAGGCACTTAATAGGCTGGAAATAAGGACTGAATTTTCAGTGGGTACTCAGCACTGCTTGAAATTAGGCCACTCCTTAAGCTGTGGGGTAGCCAGTACCATCCACGCTGCTGGGCTGTGGCTCTGCCGGACCCATTCAGGCAATGAGGTTCAACCATGCGCCCTCTTCTGAGCTCCCGTATCTCAAGATGCCTCTGCTCCCAAGGGCTCATGTCTACATTTTGACCTCTGGTTCAAACTTTTCATTTGCTGCTCGCTCCCATGAGGTGATTATTTCCCTCCTCTGTGCTGGCTCTTTTGTTCCAGGAGGCGTTCGGTTTGAGATGTGTCTCTTTCGGCCCCAGAGCCAGGGCTTTTGGACCCTCCAGGTGTCCAGCCTTGAATCCTGCTACGTGTTGGGGTGCCAGAGCTGTTCTGGAGGCTGCAGCTCTCGACGACTCCGTGCCGCACGGCTTTAGCACATTTGGCTGTGCCCTTTGGCAGCCTTCACTTAGTGCCTTGACACCAGAGTTTTGATACGAAAAGCCGTGTTTCCTGGGAGCATCACTTTCATTCTTCTCTCACTGGTACAAAACTTCTTATTCTATAAAGCAGTGCATTTTCCAGGCCTCTGTAGCAGGAGTCATCTTGTTCCAGCCATGTATTCATGGGCAGAAGATGCCAGTGGGATGCCCTGGTTGCAGCAGCTGCTCATACCAGTGTGTCTGTTTAGCAAGTACAGATGGAAAATGCTGTTGTTTTCCCCTCATTGATCACTGTCCAAAGCATCTGAGGCTCCAACAGAAGAGCCAGAAGGGCGCGAAGTTGCTGCCCCCACAGCTTTGGTGCTTCCTATCACATCTCAATTTCTTCAGAAGTTACCACGCTGTACTTCAGGCTCGGCATTGTAGCTGCCTTGGCCCCTCACGACAGGCCTGTTCTGGCACAGGGGCGGCCGCAGGGACCTGCAGCAAGCAGTTTGGCTCAGGCGTAGGGACAAGCAGGTTTCTCCAAGCCTAGGGGCCTGTTCGTCCTTTAACTATGCTTTTTTTTTTTTTCTTCTTTTCCTTCTTTCCCTGTTGCTGGTGCAGGTGGCTGGAGCACTCTGTGCAGTTCTTCTGTTGCAGGCAGATAAAGACATCTGTAACTGTCAATATCTACCAGTTCTGTCCCTCTGCCATTTTTCTTTTGTTGTTTTACACAGACTTTTACAAGTGGCTCCCTCTCAAATTTCCGGTGAAATGAATAATGTCAGCCGAGCCCGTAAATCTGTTTCCCTCTGAAGGGGGGTGGAAGACACCGTAGGCACGGGAATGCCGCTGGAGAGGCCGAGGAGGACACGACCGCAATTAGGCTGGACAATTACGGCAGCTTCTCCTGATTCCTCCTCTCCTCCTCCGGCAAGGTGCTCCTCCACTGCCCACGCAGCCTTCCTGAAGAGGGTTTCCTTCGGTGCTCTGCTTTATCCAAAAGCAGCGAGTCCGTAACGGGGGGGTGGGGGGTGGCCCTCAGCTTGAGGGGCCCCGGTGGTCCCCTGGCACTTCATCAACTCAGGGTCTTGTCGCTTTATTTCGTCGCCTCCCCAGGTAAGGGTTTCCCCCCCTCCCCCGCCTTTTCTGCTTTTGTCCATGCTAAAGCATCACTGCCAGGAGCGGTGTCAAGGCACTGCCTGCTCCGGTGGCAGCTTCAGCTGCGATGGTTGAAGGGGACATTGCTGCCGGCCAGCCCCCCTCAGCCCCTCGGTCACAGCCCGGCAGGCTGGAGCAAGCCGCCGCTCCCTCCGGAGACTTCGGTACGCTGCAGCCCAACGCCGTGCCGAGAGCACCGCCGCATCTGCGGGCTGGTGGAGGCAGCTGGGCACAGGGTCGGCTCTCCCGCTGCTGCCAGCTTCTGCATAGGAGCTAATGACCTCTTACGTACGGACACCTTCCCTTGGAAATTGCCCCTGAAACCTGGCTCGGCATCGGCCACTGCCCTGACAGGTCGCCGTGACGGGAATGTCGTGGCTCTCTGCTTAAACAGGCGCCGTGGCACAGCAGACGGCACCTTCTTGCCAGGGCCCTCCGTTTGCACCTGTGCCTAATTACGTCTGCAGGCAGAAGCGCTGAACAGAAGGATGTGCCTGAACAGCTAGGCCACGCTCTCAGAAAGCTGCTTAAATTGCTAGTTTGATCTCTATCGCTCCTCAGAAACCTTCTCTTTGTTTAAAGGCAGCTAAGCTTTTGCTGAGTAAATCCATCAGGTGCCTTGCCGCTCCTTGCTGCCCGTTGGTATCTGACTTTCCTTTTCCCTGCCCGTGATGGGCTCGCTGCTGAGAACTTACTGCGCGGGATGCCATGGAAGGCTGCACCAAAACCTCCTGGTCCCCGCTCTCCTCCTCCTCCTCCACCCCGCTGGGCTTGCCCTGGCACGGGCTCATTACAGGAGATGTGGGTTTTTTGCTTGCGTGCAAAGCTCCTTCTTTTCAAAACCCATAAGCTCGCGACTGCTCACGTGGCGGGGCCCAGCCTGGCTGTGCAGCCGGGAGTGGTTTATTATGAGAAATTGTCCGTCGGCTGCTGCAGACTCGCAGCGACATAAATGTGTTGTCTGCAGAAACAACAGAGAAGCGAGGGGCGGCAGGGAGAGATTAGCTGCGAGTGGGAGGGTGAAGATACAGGGAGTGGAGGTCAGAGGAAGCGTGGGTTTGAAAACAAGACCAGAATGTAATGCCGTTGCACCATGATTTTTTTTTTAAGTAAAAAGGCAAGATAAAACTGGCAGGTTTTAACATGGGCAAGTGTCCAGAAACGCCTTTCAGTGCTAGTAACTTATCTGTATCAGCTCTGTCACCCACCTCCCATCACCACTGCTCATCGGGGTGTCGGGAGAGTGCTGCGGCGGCACTGGGTCGCTTCTTTCTCAGCCGTCAGATCACGAGTAGAGGTTGCTATTTTTTGAGACTTGGAGTAAACTGGAGGAAAATCAGTGGGTCCTTGCCTGGCTGCTGACCAAAGGAAAGCCTCACTTCGGCATGGGAAGCCTCAGAGAAGGTTTTAAGTACTGAATATTTGTCTCTGACTTTGCAGGCTCTGTTGCTTTTACCCCTAATCTTCCTCGCTTGCTCATGCTGTGCATGCAGAGGCAGGGAGGGATGATAATGGACTTGCAGTTGTACTTGCTGTTCCCATAACAAACGGCAGGATCCTCACATAAATTGTTTGAACATGTAACACCGCTCTTATTTCTTAATGATAAGGGCTTAGGAGCTGCCCTTTTCCAAAATGAAAGAAACGAACCAAATGTTATCTCTTTGTTTTAAAAAATGATGCAACTACAACAACAAAAAGCCATTACGATGATCCTTAAAGGTCTTGCAAGCTGTTATGGGAGAGATTTTCCACTCACCAAGTCTGGCTTCGCTCCCATTCCCTCTCCCTCTTCCCAGCCCACGTGGCTCAAGCTTTCTAGGGCAGCTCGAGCTCCTAGGTACAGCTGAGCTGAACGCGCTTGCCCTGGAGGACATGTCAGAGGTCAGACCTGGAGGGAGAAGTCACTCCGTTCCATACTGTGTCTCAAGCCAAGTGCTCCAGATCTTGCTCCATTCTCAAGTGCATCCACCATCAATTATATATCTATACTCAGTGTTTACACTGGTTTCTTGTTTATCATGAAATATTTACTTCAAGGCTCTGCATCTGCTGTTAAGCCCAACAGTAGTGTCTATTGCCTATGCCGAGGAAATAAAATTTCACCATAACCTTTTGGTGCTACGGCACAGATCTTTTAGGCGGATGGTGCCGGCCTTGTGCCAAGCCACAGCGAGCTGCCTTGCTGACTCTTGCCTGGACCAGTGAACGCAGCAGGGGTACGTTTAAACTCAAAAATTTCTGAGTCTAAAGAATAAACCCCTCCTTTATTGTGCATTTAATAGATCTGTGTTTCTGAAGGGAGCAGGGAGAAATTAAAAAAAAAAATCAGTTTGAGCAGCATATACAGACACACAGATGTATGTAAGCGCGCACACACGCAGGTTTGCACTGGTGAGCCTGAAGTAAAAAAATGCGATGATGTGAAGTTGCTTTACTGCCGTCCGAAGACAGCGCTCGAGCCCTTGGAGCTGGTTGCAGGATCTCTGGAACAGAAGGCCTGGAAACTTAACCCATTTGATTTCTGCATAGCCCTCCTAGCTTGAACACGCTTATGTAGGTTAATGCACGCACCCATTAACTTTCCCACTGTCAACTGCTGTTAGTGTAGCTGCTGAACACCCTGCTGGGAGGGAGACGGATGGGGTCCTCCAGATGCCATCTTGCTGCTGCTTTTTTTAGTTCAGCCCCGCGGGATGCAGGTCCTGGATGGTTCTCCTGGAGCTGTGTGTGGCCATGCAAAGCAGTCTGTAGACATGCACTCTCATCTTAGATTTCCAGTTTAACAACAGCCCATGCTATTCTTGGGTATATTAAGTGGGAATTATGACTTTCCCAAAGTAGATAAGCATCACTGCTTCCCAGGTGGGGAAAAAGAGGCGCTGAGGGCCACAGTGATAGGGGCTGAGCCAGCTGCAGAGGTGTGAATTGGCTCCCCGCTTATAGGAGCTGCTAGTCCACCAGCTCATGGCTGAAACCCGGAGCGGGCACGGGGAGGTGCTAGGTGTAGAGGGAGAGGCAAGGGAAGAAGAAAGAGGGTAATGCATGAGTGAGAAAATGAGGCATGTGAAGGCGAAGTCCTCGTCTGCCTCCAGAGGATTCGGAACTAACCGAATGGCTGCTGATACGAGCCACATCCTTCAATGCGTTCTGTATCAGGTATTTAGCGTGGCCGTGTCTTAGCAATGTGTTTCCCCACACAAGACTGAAAGGAGACAGTCAGCATCAGTGTGGTGCCTGTAGTAGAAAGCAGTAGCAGAAAAGCGGATTTACTTAGCTCTTTGGGTGGCAAAAAGCGGGAGCATTTTGTATTGTCCAGGCAGGAGTTAATATTAATGTACTTTTCACTGTCTTCCTTCGGACGTGTCACAACATTGGCCTATGCCAGGAGGAGTGGGGGGGAGGAGGGGAGAGAGAAAGAGGTATCTAGAGCCAGTGCAGATGGGAGGCATGGCTGAGTGATGAAGAGCGAAAGATGCTGACCAGGCTCAGCCCACACACGAAGGGCTGGCTGCCCTTCCGGACCCTCCCTAGCCATGGGGAAAGACAGACCTTGACAGGGCAGCGGCTGGGAGGGTGCGCGCTCTTTTCCGCTCACGTCCGTGTGCGAGTACCGTGGAACTGTGGGGTCGGTGCCACCTTCCAGCAGAAATCTCCTGTTGGCAAGGAAAAGAAGTGGGTTTTGTGCAGCCCCGTGCAGAGTTGCTGGGAGTGCTGTGTTTCCCACCGCTGAGCTAGAGAGTTGGGTGGAAAGTCTTCCAGCTGCCGGACCAGCACCACCTCCCCTCCTCGAGAAACCAGCCTGTCTTGGAGGTACAACCCACCGTCAGAGACAGGCTCTTGTGGGCTGAAAGCGCTTCCAACACCTAAGCAGCTTCTGCTGTGCTGAGGTGTTGCTGCTTCGTATGATTCATTTCTGAGCTCTTACTGACAACTGCCCTAAATCAAAACCGAAGAGGCCGCTGGCTGCAGCGCAGGGTTGTTCGGTTACAGCCAAGGGTGTTTTGGCAGCGGAGGGGGAGAGGAAGGGAGAGAAGGGACGCCGTGTCCTGACCCAGACCTCACTCCTGCCACTCCGCCTGGGTCTGTAGCGGGGAGAGGGGGGAGCAGCGCTGCCCACCGCTGCTACTCTGCATGTCTTCAGGGTCTTGGTACAGCATGGCCCTGTACCCAACCCCGTGCAGCCCAGGAGCGGGCTTGCCGCAGTGTGGGGACGTTCACCCGTGCTGGCCAGAGCAGACACGGTGGCTTCTCAGTGCGCCCAGTTTGGATCTACACTCTTCAAAGCAGCTGCGGCAGGGTGGCGGATCTGGCTGCACTGGCCCTGGGGTCGTGCTGGGCTGCTGTGCCTTATTTTCACGCACACAGGGCCTCGGCCGAGCCGCGGGGCTGGCCAGTTTTGGCAGGCAGGCTGCGTGGGGAGGAGGGAAGCCCAGCGGGTCTGCCCGCGTGGGCCTCTTTTGCTTGTGCTGACTCACAGGGCTCCGTGCTAGATGTCTGGTGGGGGGCCTGCGGCCGTTTAGGAGAGAGGCAGTCATCCTCCCGCGCCTGCACCTCCCCGCTGTTTGCACGACCACCGCGTCCCCCGGCTGGGGGAGGTGAAGGCTGGACAAACGTGCTTGGACGGAGCGGCGGCATCCTGAGCTCGGGGCTGTGCTCCCAGGGGAGCTGCTCCGTGCTGTCCTATTCAGGCGCTTTCCATCGCCTAATTGGAGTTGCCATGGATTGCGTGTGTCATCCAGCAGAGCACGAAGCGACGTGATGACAACTGTCACGTGCCTCTGCTCTTCCCTCTCCTCCCTGAAAGAAGCCCGCACAGAAGCGTACCTGGGTTCGTCGTCCCACCGAAAAGCACGTGCAGACGTGTGTGCGTGCACCCATGTGTGTTACTTGGTTTGCACGGTGGCTTTTGCTGTTTTCTGGGAGCAGGAATCCTGCCTGCTCGTCCACCTCCTCTAGCGCAGCCGCACCTCCCCGTCCCAGGCCCAGCTGCCGCAGCTTAGCTTTGCCTCAAAACACATTCTTGCGCTGGGTGCAGTGCCTCTGCGCTCTCGGATAGGGATTGGCTTTTAGCTGCCTCTGCCTGCATGGCATCTGCTTCCCTCTGCCTTTTTAATCCTCTGCATTTTCCATAACCTAAAATAAACCAGTAACAAATCTGGGATGCACTTCTCCAGCCAAGGGGACAGATCTGGGGCTGTGGTGTTTTGCACCTACTGTGATTCCTGCAGCAGTCCCTCTTTTTCTTCTCTTTTCTCTTTTTTTTTTTTTTTTTTGTTACACAGAAGACTTGTGAGAAATATATTCTTATGTCAGTAACATTCAAAGGCGAAAAGAAAACCTGCCAGAAGAGAGCCTTAAAAGTCTGACATGTTATCATTCAGAGGAGAATTTTCAGTAGAATTATGCTGGAATTTTTCCAATAAATAAATTCTACAGACTTTTAAGGGAGAGCTTTTAGGTTAATGGAAATATTACTTAAATTAAAATTCATCCCATTAAGCCATCAATTCCATTGTCATTGCAGCATCATGTGTTTAATGTTAATGACATGCACAAATAAAAAGGAAGAAACCTGTTTGTTTTATTGTGCCAAAAGCTGAGTATGGTCTGTTGTGGAAAGTTAAATACAAGCCAGAGTGGGCAGAAGGCAGGATCAACAGAGACATGGTTAAAATGCACTTGCAGAAGGTACATTGCACGGTACTGTGTATGGAAATGCTAAGAAACCCATTTGGGCTTGTATTTTCAATGAACTGATTTTTTTTTTTTTTTTTTTTTTGGTCTCTTCGTGACTTCAGGAGGAGGCCTTCTGCAGCTTACAGGCTCTGTCCCTTTGTTTTTGGAGCCTCGCATAGAGGAGAGCGGATCCCAGACTCCAGCTGGGGCATGTCCCAGGCTCACTCTTGTGCCAAGGAAACAGTGGGCAGCTCGAAGCGCAGCTGCCGAATACAAACCACGTCTTGAGCTCTCTGCACGTCCAAGATGAGCTCTCATAAGACAAGGTTTCATGCAACCTGCATCAGGACCTTCTGCTTCCAACCAGGCTGGACAACCTGAGGGCCCTTTGGAGCCTCCGCTTCCCATCCTGGCGAGGGGACTCGGGCAGAGGGACAGGTGAGTGAGCGAAGGGGAAAAGCTAACTGGCTTCTACCTCTTCTGCCTTTTGGTATTGGGAGGGGGGAAGGCAGCAGAGAAGGTTTCTACATTTTCTGGTGTGTCACTTGCCAGCAGGTGACAGGGCTCTTGCTTGGGATGGACCTGAGCTTGGCTGATCTCCCACTGTGGGAGGCTTTTTTCCCTTGAGCCACCCACCGTGGTGCAGGTGTCTGTCCTCGGGGTCACCCCAGGTGTAGGGGCTTCTGCTGGTGCTCGGGGGAGAGCGGATGGCCGAAGCAGCCCGGGGAGGAGGTGGGTCTCCAGCAGATGGGAAGGACTCTTGGAAAGGGTGGCCCCTAGTAGCAGGGCCGTGGGGAGCAAAGACGGATTAGCCTAGCCCATGCGAGAGCTGCCACATCCCAGCCATCGGTGCTGCGTTGCATCCCCACCCCCAGAGTCTGCTCAGGCTTCTCATGACAGCTCTTGTGTTGCAGTAGAGTGGGGTGCCTCGTGGCTCTTCCCCGAGTTGCTTCGGGGAGCCTGGCTGTCCTTCTGGCATCCAGGTGCAGACAGCACTGGGCATTTTCCCTGAATCCTTGCTGGAAGGCAGGTGGGCTGCCAACCCAGGGGACAGAGTCCAGCATTTACAGCACTGCTTATACACACAGCCCCCACAAATTTCGAGTCTGAGGGCCTTACGTGGGCTTGAGAAGGATTTCAAGGCAGCGTCTAAATGCGCCTAACCGCGGTGAAGCTACTTAGTGTCTCAGTTCAGGCTCCAGGCCATAGGCTGAAGCATGTTTCTCAACAGAATAAGCCAGCACAGAGACTGAAAGGCGAGAGGGATCATTGCCCATTGGTATCTTCCATACCCATGTCAACGCCCATGGTCAAGATAGCTCCAGTAACAGTAATCTAGGTGATAGCTACCTCCCACCTGTCAGAAGACAAACCAGCCGCTGTTGTTGCAGACACGGGAGCAGCATCTCGGGAAATGCTCCATCCACCCTGTGGAAAGGAGTGAGCAGGTTTATCTGGCTCTCGGGACAGGTTCTCCTTGCTGCATTTGTCCTCTATTGAAGGTGAAAGGGTCTTGGGGCAGGAGGGCCAGTTCCCAGTGGAAGGCTACGTGCACTGCAAGGCCAGGCCTTAGCCTCCCCCAAACCTGGGAAGGTTTGACCTAGAACTTGTTCTGTCGTTCCCGACTTCTTGGTCTTGTGCAGCAACGTGTTGGGAAAAGTACTGGACCAGATTTCACACCCCTACGGGGTTTGGGGAATGTTTGTAGCAAATGAAGATGTGACTCAATTTGAAGCTCGAGGTGGCTTTAAGTGAACAGAAACCCCAAGGAGGTCACTAGCACATCCCTGGGTTTATCATGCCCTCTTCTCAGGCTTTGCTGTGCAAAATGGACAGTGCTTTTCTTGCTGAGACTACGAGTACCTTCCAGGCCAAGTTCCAAGGTCAAGCCACCCATTTGGCCTTCTCCATCTATACGGATTCACCGTCTTCATCACAAATTTGAAACAGTGCAAACGCATCGTTGTTGGAGCATGTTTTGAGAACAGCTCCAGGAGCACTGAACGTTCCGTCACTTGTACGGAGGCAGGGTTCCCAGACATTTTGCTGCGATTGCTATTTAGGCTCAGTTACCACAGTGGCTTCCAGTGCCTCTTTTCTTTCCAGGTTACTCTTTTGCCACAAACCAAGTATTTATTTTTCACCAGTAGCACCAGATGTATTTTCCTTGGGTTCTCTTGAGCGTTCCTTGCTTGTGATCAATAAAACAGAAGTTCACAGTGGGTCTAACTGCTACGTGTTATCACGGCTACTTTTCCATGGCTCGATTTCTCAGCCTCCTGAGGTAGGGGTGGGCATTTACTCAGGGGCACTGGAGTTCATGACCAGTGGGTTTTGTTCCTTTTTTTGCCTTTAGCAAAAGGCTAAAAGCCCTTCTCCACATGCTCGTGAAATTGTTCCTGCTTTCATCTTTCCCTCCTGCTCCCCTCGGGTCCTCGGCCTTGGTTCGAAGGGACCTTGTGCCAGCAGACTTCTTCACACCTGGTGCAACCCAGGGACAATTCACTTCCAGGGAAAGAACGGGCAGTTTGTGCCTTCCCATCACCACCAAGGGCTTCCTGCAGTGGAAAAATAGCTCAGGGTTTCCGAGGCTCCCTTCTCCCACAATGAAGTTAGCCTGTGGGCAGATGTACAATCAGCACATCTCTATTTGTCTTGGCTATGAGCCCTCCACAGCCAGTATTGTCTTCTTTGGGAAACCAGTGAATTGCTTTGTATTACCCCCGCTGCTTCCCTGCACTCGGACTGTCTGCTTTGCAGGACCCTGTATGCTTAGTGCCGTCCCAGGGTGAATTTAGTCCTTTCATTTTTAGCAGAGTCTTTTCCCCGTACGGCCCCACTTATTTGGCTGTGGCTGCCATTTGCCACCCTCGTAGCGAAAGGCCTGCTCATAGGCCTGTGTTGGTAAGTACGGACTGTTTCTCATTTGAGAAATGGGCATGCGAATTCTTCCATCTCTCCTAGGGGCATTCTGAAGAAAATACATTAAATTATCCTAACCTCTGGTCTGTATGATCAGTATATGCGATTACTGCATGCCAACCAGGTAGACATATGTAGCAAGGCAGTGTAGGATGTTAAGATGGCCCTTCTAGCTCTGGGACAACTCGTTAACAAATGCTTGGTGGTCACTTTGACCCGAGAGCAGGGGCAGACCTTGCACTTCCCTGGCTCACCAGGAATGCCCGAACCGCTTGAGAGCAGGAAGACATCTCCGGGGGTGATGCTGTCCCATGGGGGAAGAGTTCGGCTCCATCCAGTACATCTGTGCAGCAGTGACTTGTAATCATTCCTAATCCAACGAGAGTAGTAAGGAGCTGTGGACTCCTGCATGGATTTATTGGTCTGAGGGGATACCACTGGCAGAGATAAAGCAAGGGACAATATTTACCAGAAATAAATGCTGACATTTATGGAAACCTAGAGTGTGTGTTCACATCTATTTTGAATGTTTTCATGAGAGCTACCTGGGAAGCTTCCATTATGGGTATATTTCCTAAAGAGTAATAAGTTTTTCTTTTAAGCTAATATTCTAAAGGGATAGATTAAATTAAAGGTTCATTTAAAAACTATTTCTTTTCTCCTGGAAGGTGAATAATATTTTTCACTTGCACTGCTGCAGTCCATCATATTGTGTTTGTCTGCATGTGTAATTTGGTTATCATCTGGCATTACTTCAAAATCAGTATTACTCATTTCTGATGAGTAAAGAACAATTTGGGCCCTGGTCCTTTACATTAATCTCATAAATTAATCCCACTGGATAAAATCTTGCCCCCATTGATGTTGACTGAAAAACTGCCATGGATGTCATTGGGGCCAGGGTTTCACCAGCTACTCGTATGCTTAAACACACGTCTAAGAGTTTGCAGAGTCCACATTTTACTGACCTGCTGTGTGTCAGGGTCTATCCTGGTGTTCAGCGAGCAACTCCGATCCTCCAATAGTGGTGTGAAGACCTCAGGAGAACAAGTCTTTTGAAAAGGATCAAAGTCCTGTTGCAAAAATCCTGACCTGCTTTTCACCTTCCAAGAGCTGAACAGGTTAAAGGATCGAAATCTAGGCTGTCCACACCGTTTGCACGTGGTGGTTACTCAGGGCCTGCGTTTCCCTGTGCAGTCAGGCAGGGATTGATTTTTGTTTGTATAGGTCTATCTCGCAGCAACAGAGAAAGACACTATGAACATGGGAAAATCTGATACAGAAAAGCTGGCGAGGGAAACTTTTCAGTCTTTTAGGACTAATATATATGCATGCATTTAATGAGTAGTATATAGCCCAGAAAAAAAGGTATTGAAACGTATCAGAATTGTGAAGTGAAACATTGGGCTATGGATGGATGGTGTTTTCTGACTGAATAAATAGCCTTTGTGGTTGGCTGGGGTTTATTTTATCTCTTTATTTGTCACTCTCACTATTCAGTAGGGGGTTTTCGGTTTCCTGGACTCTGCAGAGGATCAGTCATTTTTTCCCTGTGGCTTTCTCAGCAGAGCATCTTTGTCCTGTGCGTATTTGCAGCTGACTGGGTGCACTGAAGTGCTCTTACTCTTTTTGTTTTCTGAAAAACTTAGTTGTACAGAGGAAAATCAAAAAAGAGGGTCAGCTAACTGGGCAGGTCTCTGTAGGGAGCTCAAGGACCTTGCTTTTGTTGAAATTGCTTGGAGCTTCATGATGTTAATCTTTTCCACCTGATAAGTTAGCCAGATACAAGAGGTCATGGTTAGTTTTTACTGAAAGGAGAAAATGGTTGGTTTGTTGTTTGGGTTTTTTTTTTAAGCACAGGATGGGCTTTACAAAAACGTACAAATACTGACCACAGCCAGAAACAGAGCGCTAATGACAGTGTCTTTGCACCCAGCTTTCTGCCAGCACCAACACAAAATGGCTTTTTTTTTTTTTTTTTTGTGTGTGTCTGTCCTGGGCATAAATTCCCAGTTCTTGTTTCCTTTTTTTATGTTCTCTGCTTCCCTGGACTGTTGCCACTCTGCTGCAGACACAAAGCAATAACCAGATAAGCTCTCCCTTTGCACCTGCATTTACTCGCCCGCATTTAGGATGGAAGTGGGGAGAGTCCTTCGTAAGGGCTGTGCGTGAAGGACAGCAACTGCATCCAAACGGCAAGAGTCTCTGCGCGCAAAGCAGAGATCGTCTTCCCTCCGCTTCCGATAGCACCTGCCTACTCTGCAAACTAATCTTTGGATGCCTGAAGATGGGCACCCAGAAAATGAGGTACAGACAGTGGCAGTGTGTGACAACTTTAGATTAGGAGCCGTCTGTCGCAGCCAGGGATGGTATCCACTTCTGAACTCACGGGCAAGAAATACTCATTGACATTAGTGGGAGCACAATGGGGGCCTGGCTTGCCCACAGTTACTATATTAAATGACCTGTAACTCAAAAGGTCTTGGATGAAATTTATTATTCTGCACCCAGCACATCAGTTTGCAGTGACATTTAGCTCAAGACAAGCTCTGAAGAAGTGATCAGCTAGTGGAAAGCAGGGGAGGAACAATAAAAGAATAAATTAAATCTAGGTAATTTTATTAATGATTTTTTTAGTTCAAATACCTGTGGGTAATCTTGTTCCGATTCCACAGAAACAGCCCCCTTTTGCAGAAGGAATTGCAGATCCCACAGAGTTTCCAAAACAAACCAGGCGCTAGGAAGATTTTGTCACGGTAACTGTTTTCGTTGTTAGGTAAAGAGAAATTCCCTCTTATTTCTCATCACTGATACAGGTCCTTAGCTAACCTGCCAGAGTTTCCTAATAGTCTGTTGATCTGTTGATAGTGCCAGTCAAGAACATTGCCCCCTCTGGTATCTCCCGGTACGTGTCTGTGTTGACATGTATGTAAAATTGCTTCTTCAAACACTGTTCTATTGCTTTTTCAGTTTGGGAATTAAAATGGAAAGCACATTCACTTTTTAATATAGAAAGAAAAATGGAAATGTTATTTTAAAATATTTAAAGTGGTTAAAATAGCAATCAGCATGAAGTGAGTTTGGTCTGGTTTTTAAAAGCCGCCCCCCAATGGCAGGTGAATTACAGGCTGTAGTACTTGGATCCAGTCTCCCTTCGCATTTTGATGAGATTTCGTGGCGCTCTCGTTCATTTATGGTAATGCATCAAATTGTGCTTTAAGAAAGTCAGAAATGAAGACAAGAGGTGCTGCTTGTTTAAAAGTATTTTGCATAAATGCAGTGACTTTTAATTTTGGGTAATGCCAGAGATTGATAATGCAGTCTAGAAGCGAATAAAATGCTGGCGTATCCTTTGCAAGCTTTTCTTCCCTTAATAAATATCCTTGCTGCCACAGATATGTGCGTCTTTGTCCAGCTTTGTCCAGCTGTGTGCTGTTGTACAGAGCCATCATTTTATTCTTTGGGCAGACAAAAGTCCTGAATGTATAGGCCAGTAATTCGTTCCACTTAGTGGCCTAATAGAGATTTCCGAATGTTACGTGCCCATATCGGGACAGGGTAAAGAGATTTGGATAGTCTGATGATCCAAATCAACATGTATAGGAGCACTTATTGTGCAGCATTTTGGTGTTTTTTCTAGCCTGAATCTAGCTAACGCTTCAGACGTGTATATAAGTAATAACCAAGTTATGCTTTCATAACTGCAGACGGCAACTCTGCAAGGATTGTACTGCACTTTTGGCAAATGACGTTTTCTCCAGAACCAGTTGTTTAGAAAAATCATGAATTATTTAACTTGTGCTTCTACAAACAAAAGACGCTGAAATGATTATCTTCTCTTTTCTTTTTGGTGTTTTGTTTAGAAGCCTGTTTTTTGTGATATTCTTCCTTCTAACTCAGTTTGTTAAGTGTGTTGCAATACCCTCGCTTTGACAAGCCTTCTACAATACCCTTCAGAGAAATGGTGGCTAAAAGGAGTCTGGGAAAGCACTCAGGGCTGTGAGAGTGGTGTTGTCTTATTTGCTGGCACTGCTTATCGTGAGGAGTCGGGGCATCAAGGGGGATTTCACTTCCTCGGCGATAGACCCAGCTCTGTGGGTTGGGAGGTTGGGTGATCAACATTCGAGTGCTGCTGGTGATGAAATGCTGCAGTATCTCGAGGTCAGACAGCGACCTGTTAACCAAGAATAAGCTGAAGGTCTTGATGTGCCGTAGTAGGGGGACAAAGTGCATGTCAGTGATTAAAAGCAAGTGTTGCTTGTGGTAGCTCATAAATAGAACACTTGGCATCTTACCCCCTCCCGGTGGACCTAGATACTGGGCATTTTTAACTCCATTTTAATGCTGCTGTATCTGTGACTGAAATCGTAATATTTATGCAGGGTAGTTTTTCAAGAAGCTTACTGGATGTGAAAACAAGTTCCTGGGTTTTCCCCTTTCATGGAAGCAAGCTGAAGGTCAGATTTACAACGTTTCAAGCTACATTCTGTGCTCATTTACACAGCTGTAATCTTGAGTTACGCCGCTGAGGACAAGCAATTGCTCCAGACTTACAGGGATATAACTGACAGCAGAATTTAGCTCAGGGTTGCCAAAGCTCGACAGAAGAGGATCTGTGAGGGTGCAATTCGGTGTTCGTGAAGTAGCTTGTGTATATTGAAGGAATGCAAGAGCCCAAAGATTTATTGGTAGTGTTTCGGAGCATTATTGAAATTAGGCTTAATTATCTGTGTAATTTGCTGGAACCAGCATTTTAGCATTTTTGATCAAGTATATGCCATCAATTTTAAAAAGAGATGTACCAGGCTGCTCTCAAAAAGTGAAACGAAAAGATTCAAAAAGAAAGCCCGTAGTTTCTAAACTGCATGTTTCAGAAGCTTCAAAGGTTGTCGTTGGCTGAGTCGTCTCCCCACTTCACAAACAAACAGTCTGTTTGCAGTTTATTCGTATGGAAGAAAGTTCACATCACCCCAGAGGGTTATTCCAGAAAGCAGGGAAAGGAAACGTCTCCTCGTTCCCAGGCTTGCCGAGCTCTGCCATCCTTCTCCCTCCTGTCCTTGCTCCAGCCCCGCGAATACCGCCTGGACACGGTGCTGGCCATCCTTGGAGGAAAGAGCGGAAGAAGTGGAGCTGTGAGCAATAACCCACCTGCTCCTTTGCAGCGATGAAAGTGCAAGGCTCCTGTTCGGACCTGTACCTCGCCCTCTTCATTCAGACACGCTCCACAGGTACCGCTCGGTTCGGAGGTATCAGCTCCACGCCTAAACCTCTGTTTCTGCACCGTCTTCTTGCCAGCCCTCTGGTGAGGTGTAGCTCGTGGTCGCCTGAGCTCCCGGCAAAGAGGGATGTTCTTGTGCTGAAAACAGCAGCCACGCCAAGGGGCAGTGGACCTTGCTTTTCTGCTGGTTTCTGCGGGAACTTTGGAGAAGACCCTTAGCCGCTCTCTTTGTCATGTATTAAATAGCAAGAATGACGCTTCCCTCTTTCTGGAAGAGCGCTTTGAGAATACAGTCATTAATATGTATGAATAGCTTGAACCTTACGTGAACGCTGCAACGCTGAGGGCTAGAGGAATGCCAACGGAGCCAGGTTATTAGCTGTCATGTTGCCAAACCTCTGCCCAAGCAAGCCTTTGTTTTCGGGACAGCTGCTGAGTGGTGGTTTTCTGTGGTCAGCACTTCTCTAGTTCAGATTTTCACTTCTTTTTTTTTTTTTTTTTCCTTTATACCTTCTCACCCCCTGCCTCCGTGTAGGTCCCCAGAGGCAGTGAGGTGGTCAGCACGTCATTTTGAGAGGCAGGCAGTAAATACAAAGCCGGGGGGGGAGGGGCTGCTGTTATTGAAAGGTTCTACTCCCTGGCTCAAATGGTGGAGAAGCATCAGCTCAGACTTTCCCAGTAAATGATTAACTTTTGTTTGTGCAGAGGACAGAGCCACGGTAAGAATGCAATTAATTACGCTGGCAGCCCAGCCAGGCCAGCAGTCAGCGGTGCTCTCGCTTGCAGCTTCTGGCTCTGCAGGTCTGATTGGAGAGTAACTAATTAAACGCAGGTGCAGGCTAGAAGACTTGTTGAATTAATGCACAGTGTCTTCTTTTCTGTGTTCCCAGGCATTTGTAGCTCACAAGAAAAGAGCAGGCGCTTGGTGCTACAAATAATAATAGAGTGCTGATGACGGAGGTAATTAATCCTTTATTATTCTGGTGTGATAGGCTGCTGCCAGAGCTGTCATTCGAGTACTTCTCATGCAAAAGTGTGTCTCAAAGGTGAAAGAACACAGAGCAGGTAAAAGACTGAATAGCGTTTTAACGGATTTTTCTGGTGTTACGGTCACAGATACATCTTCAGGTTTTTGGCAAGATCGTCAAGACTGGCCATTCACTGCACGATATTCGGGGCTCTGTCTTTGACTCGCCAAGGTGATTTTAGCAGGCAGCAGTTGAAAACGAAAACTCAGGCTGGTTCAGATGACACACGGACATGGAACAGAAACGCGAGGCTGTAACCGTGGGCTTGCTTTGCTCTTTTACTGCTTCCTGGGCATCCTCAGTTGGCCACTGTCAGTAAGAGGCTACCGACTTGAGTGGACCTTAGGTTAATCCCAGCGCTGCTCCTCCTGATGGTGCAGAAGGTGACGGTCTTGCCATAAGGGAGACTGGCCTCGAGTGGAGGTAACACGGATCTCTAAGGCGCTGCAAAAATAGCAAATACTATTTTAGGCTATTTATTACCAATAACAAATGCTGCGAAACGGTGTTTGTTGCTGGTAACTTTCTGTTCCCCAAATAAGGATCCTTAGTGGTTCAAATCAATCCCCAGGACTCAATTATCTTTTCCAGTTAACTTTAAGGGTAAATTATGAAAACATTGGCCTTCTGCTCTCTCTGTTGTCATTTACTTGCTTGTAATACCCCTTCCTCCCAGACACAGGAATTTTATGATTTTACGAGATGGCAAGGAGGGAAATAACCTTCTGCAGTAGAAGCCCCATGGAGTGCCAAGCATTAGGAGACTTCAGCCTCAACACAAGGGAAAAACCCCAACCATAATGTATGAGTTTATTTTAAAGACAGTAGTGATTTCCTGCTCTTCTTGTTACTTTGTGACGAAAATGGTCCAAAGCTATTAGGAATGTTTATAGTGAGAAAATAATGCTGAGTCTAATAAATGGATCGGATAAGACAGACCATGTTTTATTCAGTGTGGGAACCAAACACTGCCATATTGTAGAGATTTGCTGATCTGGAAGAATTGTACTTACGGAATGCGGCTCAAAAGCTGAGCACATGAATATGACAGTTTTCTCTTTTTTTAATGCAGAGAATTTTAAGACAGAAATGTTGCTTGGGGAGTCTTCTAAGGGATTCTGATCAACTTACGTAAATTCAGGAAATCAGCAATAATTTATTATCCTGCCATATTTTCCAGTGGCTTTTGTTTTCCTTGCATCACAATTCTTAGAGGCAAATCGTATTCAGGTATTTAGATGAGGGCTGTACTCTGCTACAGATTTTAATGCTTACTCCATGTTAGGGGAATAGCTGAGGGCAGTTCTTAGGGCGAGGATGGTTTTTGATTCTTCTTTTCCTCTTTGCTAGTTACCTGTGGTCCTGCGGGTAATTTTACACGGTGGAGTGTTTGCCCTCACTGGGCACACAGAAAGTCTGGAAAAGTGCTTTTCTACCACCATTTGTATTTTGCAACAGCAAGAATCCTCGCTGATCCACTCCTGGCTGTGGATCCCGATGGGAGAGAGCGAGCTTGGAAAGGGTGAGGCCCTAAATCACTGCTCAGCTCATAGGAAATTTGGTTGTAGTGTGTGTCTGTACATAACCACGTGTTGTGCCTGTAACAAGTATGATTTTTGTTTTCTGAACACCACGCCTCTGAAATTTCCAGGAAGCTGCTCTTTGCTGCTGACAGTTGCTACAGAGGCGACGGCAGCAGTGAGATGGTTTCTGTTCATGTCTTCTTGTCTTCATTAATTTCCAGTGTGTCATTTCAGCTGAAAATATGCAGTTGCTGTTAATGTGTTCAAAAGCATGATGTTGGCTAGGCGGCTGTTTATGTCACAGTAAATATTCCATGAGGAGGTGTGTTATTTTTAGCCACAATCACAACATATTATTGGGATTTATAGGCCGAAAATATGTCAACTAACACATGATCATTTTTTGCCTTTACAGTTTCCTGAGGGTTTTTTCCATTTTCCTTCGTAATTTGAACCAGAGAGGTGGTGATTCAGAGAGTGTTGGTACGAAGTGTTGCACATAAGCTGCATAGTAGGGGGAAACATCAAGCCTCAAATCACGGGTCCCATGCTGGTGGGGGCTGCTGCAGCCACTGAAGCAATAAACCCAGACAGGCCGTGCAAATATGTGAAAGTACAAATGGATCTTAAAGCCGCGATTTTCATATTCCAGCAGTCACTGCCGTAGGAGTGCATGACTGACAGCACAAAGGACTTAGATTTACTGTAGAGAGATGTAAATTGATAAGCCAGTCGACAGCCATCATTCTTCCTTTATTCTCCCTCTGTATCCCATGTCTTTCTCTGCCGGCGTAATCAAAGCTGACATAGTACATGCTATACCAAGTTATATTTTTCGTAATTATAAGACAGTACATGAGATCTGAGGGTGTTATTCAGGAAATGGCACAAAGCTCACTGAAATACAGGTTTTCAGAGTGATCCTCTGATAATATTGTTTTTCACATAGATTCTTGATACTCAGACTCTACATCTATGTCTTTAAGCTGTCTAGGTGCTTTAAGAAGGGATGAGGACAGTGGAAAAAATGAGGAAGCTTTTCCTTTTACACAGAAGAAAATGTACAAAGTGAGAGATACTAGTTTTCTTTCCCCTCACCCTCAGCTGAATTTGAAGCATTTTGCTGCACCATACGTATTTCTAGAAAAGTGTGTGTGTGGGGGGGCTGACTTAGGGGGAAGGGGTAAAAGAAGTCAGGAAACCAAAACAGAGATCACCTGGAAAGACTTAAAAGAGCAGTCATCCTCCCCCTTAGCACCGACTGGTGTGGCACACCTCTCGTGTCTTGAGGCCGAAGGGTCATTTTCCAGTGATCCATCTCATTAGGCTCAGCTGCCTCTGACTTGAACTGCAATGTTATTAGATCTAAAGAAAACGGACTATGAGATACAATAGAGTTGTTGTGATGCAGATGTGCTCGGAAATCTCATTTTTCCTCAGTCTGAAAAAGTATGGTAAAATCTGAACGGTAATATTGCCGCTCTTTGGCCTCAAATACGTACACTGAAAATTCAGACCGCATCTGGATTCAGTGAATGTGCAACTTGGAAGATGGCAAATGAAGGAAGCTTTCCTTGCTCTGGAGCTCCAGCAGGGAGGTGCTGCAGATCTTCCGGACGATTCCCAGGGCCGTGAGTAATTTTCCATATACTTTCACTTAAAAATTCTCTAGTATTTTTATGGAATTAATCAAAAGAGCATAGAGAAAGAAAAACTACATTTGGACTTTTTACTTTAGTCATATTAGAAAAATAGTAGAAATAGAAAATAGTAGGGAAAATGGGATTATCCCTCTTGAAAAGGAAGAGATTATTACTTTCCATCAAACACTGTTGTCTCTCTCCATGTCAGCCTCCCTCGGACTTATTTGCACTTCCAGAAACAAACTGAGAAACCTATAGCTATACTTCATGGATGTTTATGTGCAGGGCTTGTCTGCTCGCTGACGCACGGGGTCACCACGTGGGCAGGAAAGCACATTGCTGTACCGTACAGGTGCACAGGCTACAGGCCCATAAAGGGAGAGTAAGTGGGATGAGCTGTGCACTTTGCACGTAAAATTCGATAGCGTAGTCTCATATTTAGCCAGAATGCAGCTCAAGCTCTTCCTCCTGCCTTTGCTAAACCTGGGCTGCCTTCCGTGCTTGTTGCGGTCCCCTCTACAAAGGTGGGCAAAACCTCCCTGCATGACAGTGTGGGCTAATGTATTTATTGCTGTAAAGGATGCCGTAGAGACATTGGCAGATACCAAAGCAGAACAAGTCCTTGTTATTCGCACAAGGACTCTGGTATTTGCCTTGAGCTACAGCCCCCCTGCCCCTTTGCCTAAATGGATTCTCACAGACGACACCATTGGCTTTGCTCACTGCGGTCCAGACTCATGATGTCTCAAGTCTTGCTTTGCCTCACCTACTTACACGCACAATGACCATAAGGTAGAAAGCAAGGTATTTCTCCCCCTTTCATCTTTAAAACAGGGAAGTTCTTCCATCCAGTAGCTCCTCTGCTTAAATATAGCCAACAGGTAGTTTCAAACAGGCGGAATTGATTAATTTTTATTCTTCTTTAAACAATTAACTCACGTGCCACAATTAGGAGCCTATTTGTGCTAAACTGCCTCTGTAGCTGACGGAGAAAGAGAAATGCTTCTGAAGGGAGATTTAGATCTTGGGAGCCCTTTGGCAGTGCCTGGTTCCTGACGCAGATAGTACCTGATTGAAGCATCTCAAATGCTTCCAGTTAAGCAGGATGGACCTAGTGCTCTTCACAGTGTTGGGAGCTTGCTGAGAAGAGGTAAGGAAAGGCACTGCTGGTCACACACACCTGTCAAAAGGCAGCTCCTTGTCTTATGGCAACTCATGGAGTTACAAAAGAAGGAAAAGGGTCCAAATAATTTTGGCTAGAACTAGTGAATACAGCAGCATGTTGAACTAATAACTTAAGTGAGAGTGGTTGTCTGAAGTACTCTTCGAGATCAACCCCAGGTGACTCCGAGAGCTGTTCAAATCTTCCGCTTGCATGCATTGATGCATTATTGCCCTTGTCATTGTAGGACTTTTCACCAGAAACCGGCTTCTTTGGGGATTACAGAGAATACTTTGGAACAGGACAGAAATTTCTCTCTAATTCTTGCAGTGCACACATACCTGCACAAGAGCTGCCCAAACGGACAATGCCAAATGATTTTGCATGGGTCACGGAAAAACTCTTTGGAATAGCTACGCTGACTTGCTATTGAGCACAGATTAGTTTCAAATGCAGGAAGAAAAGATGCAAAATCTTATTACTAATTTCCTAGGCCATCCAATTCACAGGACACCCATGCCCAAAATGTGTTTACTGGACTATTTTCTTAACAGGGTCATTATGTTTCCTTCAACGTAATCCTTAAAGAAAGGGTTTGTTTCTTCTCACTTTTTCTTGTCTGTCTCTGGCAGGAATAGGCCTTTGGGAGCTTCTTAGGAGTGGAAATGTAAGAAAACCATCTTCCGGAATGTGTGCTGCATGTTTGTTGCTGCATATTCCTTCAGAATTTGCTTTTATAAATGCATATTGGTTACAAAATAAACCCGAATAAGCCATTATACTCTGGTGTGTAATTCTGTATTTAGGACAGACACTGCACACAGCTTTAAAAGAAATCTTTATGGAAACAAATTGCATTACGTTTGCAATAGCTGAAGGTAAGTTGAACACCACCACCTCAAGCCTTTCAAAATACTGAAGTAATTTACACCGTTTTCTGAAGTAATTATCTCCCAAGCCTCAGATTCCAATTTCAATGCCTTTGCTGCATAGGAGCTGCAGAGGTCTCAGTTTAGCATGAAAGACCTAGGCTTGGCTGTGTAACAGCCTTGATGTAGATTTAGTGCTCCGGCGTGATGTTACCACCTGGGAGCTGGATTGCTGGCCTTTGGGAGGGAGCGTTACGTGGGTCTAACGCTGCACTGAGAGTGAAGGGGTGTGCTGAAGAGAGAGGCAGCCCCAGGTGCAAGGGTGAAACCCAACTTTCTGTCTCTTCAAAGATCAGTGACGAGCAGGGATTTAAGTCTCGGCTGAACGGTCCTGCGGTTTCCCCGAGAAGACGGGTGTGTAGCTATATGGCTGGCCAAGAAGGTGGAAAGGCCTCTGGCTTCTTGTTTCAGGGATTCACACTACCACTAGGGCAGGGCAGTGCAGTGCGTCTCCCCAGCTCTGGCAGTGTCGTACCACATATTCTTCCTCTTTACCTGGTGCTCGGCAAAGTACCTGCCTCTCAGGGGGGTGATCCTTGGAAACAGCCGTGTGTAACCGAAATGGCAGGAGGCACCCGTAAGGAAGCTGTGTGCCTGCCTGGGTCGATGGTATGGAGCAATATCAAGCGTGCTTCCCTGCCTTGAGACAGCAGTTCCCGCATTAAATCTACAAAATGCCTTTCTCTGCACAGTGCAGTTGGAAATGTGAAGAGTCACACTTATTAGCGCTGGCACATACAAAGCAGAGCTGCAGTAAACGAGTTAAGCACCCTGAGGATCTGAGTGCTGGGGTGTTGTTTTTCCTTTTCTGGAGCTGAGCACTCAAGACACTTTCGTTAAACCTGGGACTTTGCAGATCTTCATGCTGATTCTGCCGCTTATTTATTGTTTGGCCTCAGGCTAGTCGCTTAACCTCTTGCTGCCCTAATTTCCCCATCTGGAAAATTATATTTACTTACTTCTCCCGGGGACTGCGCAGGGCTTAATGAATGCCTGTAAGGGATTTGGAGATCCTCAGATCTGAGATGATACAGGACTGCAAAAGATGCGCCGCACGTGCAGGGAGGAGGGAGCGGGTGCCCAGGCGGGAGAGCCTGCCTGCGCTCCTCGCCTGGAATGGAGGCCAAAAGCATAATCAGCAGGGGAGGACTGTAGTGCCTGTTTTTTAGATGAACTCCTCTTCCTTGTGGCCTTTTCAGATTTGCTGGAAGAAAAAGGAGGCAAGTGACTGAAGGGAGAGGAGGGCGGCTGAGGTTAACTGCTTTCTCCTGTTGGTCCCCTGGATCTTCTTGTCAGTGCGATAACAGCTGGATCTCCCAGGAAGGTAATGATCTTCCCGGGTACTCCATCTTGCTGCAGGCTATTAGCGAAGCCAGGCAGCCCTTTTGCTGCCCATTTCTTTAGCTGGGAAAAATGAATCTCTGACCAAAAAAAAAAAAAAAAAAAAAAAGTTCCTCCGTATAATTAAGCAGCATTAGAATGAGGCCTGTGCCTTTGCTGATGAACTTCAGTGAAAGCAGATGGTCACAATGGTATTAAAAACTAAAGACTTCAGTCAAGCTTTTAATTGAAAACAATTGGACCCTGCTGGATGGTAATTACCTTGGCTGCTTGCAAATAATATCACAGCACTGCTACCTATGAAGGAAGAACGGAAACCGAGTTAATAAGAACTGCTTGATCTGCATAGAATAAACAAGGAGCATCCAAAACTATTTTCTCTGGTAGCTTCTTCCCTGCAAGATGCTTTCAAGTGGTTATCAGTGTGAAAAGGAACACAGAGTGGCAGAAATTGAAACGTGTGAAGCATTTGCTAGGTTCATAAAATAACTTGAAGAGCCTGTCTTCCCCCATCTCCCTCCTTTTTTTAACAGCTGAAATTCCAGACAGGTCTGAGAAAAACAGCAAAACAAAATAAAGTAGAAAAGCTCTAGATTATCCACTGTTCCTCCTCTTCTGAATGGCAATGATAACAGCAGGCTGCCTTTATCTTGTTTTATCTGCTTTCTCCTTCCCTTGCCTGATCCACTGGAAGGCTGGGGCCTTCCAAGCACCCAGAGTGTTTTTGCCCCGCCTTGTTCTTAATTAGATTTTAATGATCGTTAACTTAATATGCCTCAATCTCTAACAAAGCAAATGTAGTATGTGACATATTTTGCAGTGCTTCTGAAAGTGGTCTGGCATTTTTCTCGCTCCCTTTTCTGTGCTGGGATCAGGTGAGGTTTCGAGGGCTAGCCCACTTAAAGGGTTCCTAAATCCCCATGTCCCATGTTTTCGTTGACACAACATGATATTAATACCACTTTACTACATCTTTCCTACTGGGGAAAAACGACCTGTATTGCTGTGGATGTGTCGGTGAAAAAAATGGTCCTAATATTTTCTCTTTCAAACACAGGTCCTGGCTATGTATGGAATGAACCCAATCTTGTCACCTTCCACGTAAACACCATTTTTCATGTGGCGGTACTCTTGGGCATCACTTTTTGTCCCCTTATGAGCAGGCAAGACACTCTGCTGCTCCAGAAGGCCTCAGAGAATAGCAGTTGCTGCAATTTTGCAAAATTAATGAGTAGCTGTGAACTGCTAATAAAAGTGATGCAATGATTTTCCGTAACATATCATTTTAGAAGCAGTAACTTTACCCGCTCTTTCTTTTCCTATCCAAATATTTGTCTTTTCAAGGCACCAGCCAAGAGTTTGTCTTGTCTTGTCTGGCAGCATGATGAAATGGACTTTTCCAGTATGTTTCATCTGGATTTGATGATTTTTTTTGCCTGGAGTTCAACTTTCATTCACTTAACTCGCCATGATTAATACAGAGAGTGAGGTCCTGGACTCGTGAAAGTCAGCAGAAGTTTTCATGCTCTCTTTGGTAGGATTTTGCTTATTTTTATGTAATCAAAAGATGCTTAAAGCTTTATTGATGTAATGCCTCTGAAACCGTTGGCTGAGCGCAGTCACAAGACGTAAGTGTATCTCATAGAATCATTAAAACTGATGGTTTTAGTTGTTGCACTTCCATCTAAGTTGAGGTATTCTCATTTTTGCGTAGGATTTCCTGGCAACCTTACCCTTGGCTTTTTCTCTGCTGCTGGGCTCTTGGAGGATGGGTCTGCAGTTGATGGGGCAGGTGTCCTGCTCTGTCTCACGGTTCTGATGTTCAAGCTGAGGGCAGGGTCTGAGCAGAATTTTGTTTGCAGCCTTACCGGTCCCTCCTTTATCAAAGAACTTGGGGCAAATATGCAACTAGGAAAGGCTGCCTTTCAAAAGCGTCTCAGGCTAGTGGCTGCGGTGATTTTATCAATGTTGTAACAGCTGCTTACTTTTAACTCTACAGAGTATGATCCTGTTGTAATTAACGCTTGCAGCTTCAGGGGAGCTGGTCTAGAGCACACTATTTTAAAGGTATAAGTAAGGCATAAGCTTTATTGATCTAAAGTATTGTAAGCGATAAACAGCTGCTGGGTTTGATTAAAGTTGAAGGGAAGCCAAAGCATTTAATCAATCTCCAAAGCTGCTCCCAGTATATTACAAAGCAATTGTGATTATTGCTATTATATGACAAGCTATAGCATAATAAAGACAGAGGGATCGTTTTTCTTGGAAGCGTTTAGAGGTGTTGCGGTGCTTCTTCTCAGCCTGCCTGATGCTGTCACCTCTCAAGCTCGGCTAAGTGGCAGAGCGTGCCAGCTCAAGCAGAGTAATCCTGAAGGGAAAATGCAAGAGTGGGGCCTTCCAGCTTCCCAGGGTCTTCTCTGCCCTGTGCCTCACTGTGGCCGACAGCAAGCGCTTGGGGAAGGAGCGGAAGGAACGGGGCCAGCGTGCAGTAACGCTGGCCACATCACAGCCCTCTCTGATCCTTGCATCCTGCCCAGCTTGGGATGTTCTGGGCTGCGGGGTGTGTTTGCGCGTGTCTAACAGCCCGGGAGGGCCCTTTCTTCCATTACTTTGCTTGATCACTTCTTGAACAGTCTTGGGCTTCACAACATCCTGCGGTGCTGTGTCGCGCAGCGCTGTCACGTGGCTTTGTAAAATAGTACTTTTTTTGTTCTTGTTTTTCAGCTTTCTGCCTGATGACTTCTTTTAGTACCTTCTTACGCTTGTGTTAAGAAAAGCAATGGATAATGGCGAGCTGTTCACCTTTTCTGTTTCAGAGCTGTCTGCCTCACCCTCCTCTGTTGCCTCCTTCTTTTCCAAGGCTTATTTAGTCTCTCCTTTTCTGAAGCTGACCCGTTCCTCTGACCATCCTTCTCATCTCTGCATCTGTCCCCTTCCTCATTTTGCTGCGTGCTTTTCAAGAGGGATTAACCAGGATTCCATATATTACTTTAAGATGTGGGCTTTTCTGAGTTCATTATTTCTTCCTTTTTCAGGTGTTCAGTGATCTGTACTTATTACATAGCTTACAAGCAACGTGGTGTCATGTAATTTTGAAGACATGGATATAAGAAGGATTTCTGAAAACTAAGGTGCTGCATGAAATAATCTTAGGTTTAAAATCTATCTCGCGTTGCATTTAAAATATAAAAATGGAAAGTCTATGGACAGAGTAGCACTTTTCCCTCTAGAAAATGTAATATGAAAACAAAATAACAGATAATTTTATTGAACAAAGGTTAATAAATTAATAGACAAATTAATAGGTAAATTTATTAAACCTTGCCCTTGTTGTATTTGCAACAAAGAAGTTACAGCACCTAAGCCTGGAGAGGATAGCATTTGCAAAGGCTAACTTTTGCTGAGGGTGTCTTGTGTCAGTCCTCTCAGTGGTTTCTTCGGTCTTTCTCCACTGGCTATAGAGAAATATGAACTTCTGTGGGCCATAGTTGAATTGTCTCTCAAAATCAGAAAGTAAAAAATAAAACTTAAATGACTCATTTGATCTTTATTATTCACCTGGGGAGAAATACCAAAAGTAAATGGAGCTTACATAGTGATAAATTAGTTAGGGCATTAGGCATAGATAAAGTAGAATGGCATTAAGAAGTGATAGGTTGTGCTTTTCTACCTATATTAATTTAAAATTGACATTTCTCTTCTGTATTGTATTTCCTTTTGGGAGACGGTGACTTGCACTGAATCCCTCTGGTCAACTGCGGTTTGCTAGTCAGCCCGAACTGCCAGCCGTTGGTGGAGATGAACTCCTTTGGGTTAACTCTTTGAACTAATTCTGGAAAAGCAAGGGTGGAAAGGCATCTTCCGTTTCTCAGTCTGTCTTGTTTTCACTCCTGCCTCCAAGCGCGGTCCATGCTGTGTGGAGGGAGCTCCGAAGAGAAGCTGTTGCGAGCTTTGCTTTTGCTGAATGAATCCCATACATGCAAGATGTCCCTGCTTCTGTTTCTCTGTTATGATATCTCTTTTGAAACTTGGAAACATTTGAAGCTTCTCATGACCTTCACGTGAAACCCTATGCGTGGCCCTAGCGTGCTGGAGGCTGAGCCTGGCGCAGTTATCTTTGTTGCATAGGATTCCTGTTGTGAGAACCATGAAATCTTCTTTATAGTGGTTTCACATGACAGTCACAAGTCTTCTGGGAAACTTATCCTGAGTTTCACTTTATAATGGTATGAGAGTCTTATGAGTCTTGTGAATGCAGGTTTTTAAGCGAGAGGTTAGATCAGTAAATAAAATTTCAGTTGGGAAATCTTGAGGTCCTCAACAGATGGCTAGGGCTGGGACACTTGCCCTGTGAGGGGAGGCTGTGGAACCTGGGCCTGTTCAGCCTGGAGAAGAGAGAGCTGCGGGGAAAACTAACAGCAGCTCAAGTCCTTGACTTAGCTTGGGTATCACTAGTTTCAGTGCGCCGAACGGGTCGGACAGTTGAAACTACAGACCAAGCGGACAGGCGATTCCCGTTGGAAAGTGGACCATAGCAGTCTACCGACAAGAGCC
Organism: Sagittarius serpentarius; assembly: GCA_034782735.1. Classification (NCBI taxonomy): domain Eukaryota; kingdom Metazoa; phylum Chordata; class Aves; order Accipitriformes; family Sagittariidae; genus Sagittarius; species Sagittarius serpentarius. The sequence continues at coordinate 37,600,767 of JAVKLA010000081.1, forward strand.
TTGCTTTCCTTAGGATGCAATTTGAGGAGCGTTCCCTTTGCGTTCCTGTGTTGTTAACTCAGTGGTGCCCGCAAAGGTCTGGTACAGCTACACGGCAGATCATCAGGGCAACCAGTTCGGGTTAAAAGTAATCCTTTTTTGTTTGTTTGTTTTCACCTGGTTTTAAGGTGATTCCTCCTGTGGTTCCATGAAAATTCATCTTGGTGCAACCGAGGCGTAGTGCAACGGTAGGAACTAACAGCAGGGAGAGCTTCTAGGTGGTGCTGGGTTTCAGAGAGGCACTTTTCAGACTGTGGCTTGTCAGCCAGTTTTTCAAAGTCCCCTGGAAATAGCTCCCAACTCCATGGCTCCACAGGTCGCCAGCTGAAGATAACCATTTGTGAAACCAGATTTCAAGCCAAGTTTTCTGCGGCAAAAACAGACCGCAAAGAATGATGAAACCCAACCAAACACCGGTGCACAATACTTCACTTGGGCTCTTTTGCCATTTTTTGGGTTGCAATCTAACCGTTTGTTAATTGGCCCCATCATGCATTGCTACTGGGCACTGAGATTCATTGTAGGCCTACGAGATGATCAGTGTCTCCCCAGCTGTTCAGGATGGGACCTTGCAGCTTTTCAGGTCCTGCTGCTGTTTTACATCGACTGCGCTAAGACTGGCTAGCCTGGCTGCCATCCTCTATCCGATTTCCTCAGCCTCGTTGCTATTTTATAACTAGAGATTGTGTCTGGGCAGATGGATGTGAATGCATCACTCATTTTCAGGAAAATCTGTGCCAAGGAGGAAAGGACTTCTGTGTGAGGTGGGCCTGATCCTGCACCCTAGTGCTCAACCTTGACATTGCTTCTGCTGGCATCAGAGTGAATCCTGGCCAAACCGAGACCCGCTTCTGTTTATGTTCCTTTCTAAAACTAATCTCTTTTTTTCTCCACTATGCATATTTCCACCTTTGTGCTAATGAAAGTGCTGGATTGTTCCAGGGGATAGCATGGAAAATATCTGTGAGCTTTGGCCATCTCTCTGAAATACTACAGTCGATTTGGTGTTTGCTTTGGCGCGTTGCTGTGAAAGATTGTAGAGTGCATGTGTTTATACGCGTACGGGGAGAAAGGGCTCCTGCTCATTGTGCCTTTGTGAGGCTGCCAGACTGTCTGGCCCCATCTATTCTACTGTAAGTGAAAGGGACCTCGCGAGCGCTCGCTGCGCGCTTGGACCGGGCCTCCGCCAGGCACTGCGCTTGGAAGCAGTTCTGTCAGCTTGAAAAATCACCTTTCTGCCCAAACGTTGTTTACTCCCCATTGTTACAAGTAACAGGTAAGGTTACTTGTCAGCGGAGAAATTTTTCCGTCTTCCCTTTGTTTCCTCTGTGTACTGGGCAACTTTGCATACAGGGCATTGCGGTGGCCCTCCCGTACCAGGGAGCCAGTTGCCCTTTGGGAACAGAGGAGGGATGTTCCATACAGAAGAATGAGAAGTAATGTGTGAAAGTTGGCAGTAAGTTGCAACCCTGGTTGAAAGACCTGGACATTGCTCTTGACAAAGGACTTGTTTTCCTCCCGTAGCCCTTTGCCTTCTGAAGAAAGACAAGGCAGAGGTTTTCAGGTGGAAGGCATTTCTGCCCGAACTAGGATTTCCCTGGTCTGTGTGGGGAGAGATTGCCCAGCTGAAAGCTCCCACAGCACCCTTTGAGAAGATGAAGGATGACTCCAGCAGCCCATCAGTGAATTTTCCTGCCTGTGAGAAAGCTCGTTCTAACATTTAATGGTATCTGTGAGCGCCTGCTGAAAAGTCATGGGCTGCAGGACCTACACTTGACTAGTAATTATAAAGTACTTTGATATTGAACTTGGAGTCTGAACAGCAGTTTATAGAACTCGGGTCTCCTTTCCTTTTTCTAGTGGCAACAAGCATTTATCTCAGATTCCCTTTTCTGGAAGAAATAGCTGGAAAACAAACGTGCATTGATGGGAATTGCCAAGCACCTGGACCCAACCTGTAGCCCATCTGGCCTTGAATCCTGTCTGTAGTCACACTGAGTGTTTGGAGGAAGATGCAAATATTGCTGGAATGGATGATTACAAATGACCTGCGAACAAACTTGTCCACTGCTTCCTTGAGAGCTATGTCTCAGCTTTTGTTTCAAGCGGTGGCTCTATTAATTTCAGCCGGGGAGGTACACTAACTGATGCTTAACATTTAATTTTTTTTTTGTTTCATCTGTCAAGCTTTGCTGGCCAATTGTGCTTTACAAAATCTGTAAGTAGGGTACATTGGTGTTTTCTTTTGTACTGGAGACATGAAGGAATTAAAGGATTCAAGACTGTAAAGCCTTCACGAATGATTTAGGCTCTGTTTCCAACAAATATTTGCCCTGCTACGTACGCACTGGTACTGGGCTCAGACATTTGTGGTATCAGCAACAGTGCCAAACCCCCGTGAGCCAAAAGGAAACGGGCTTTTATTCAGTGTCAGCTGTCAATCTGTTTCCAACCTTCAGGACCTACTCTTGTCAATTAGGGGCTTCTGCTTGAGAAACCTGGCCTGTTAGCTTGCAACAAAAATAGACAGGCCCAGGCACATCACCTTTACAGCCTCCCCTACAGCAGGGGAGCCAGCCTTGCTCCTCTTACTGCTCCGCTTCATGTTTCTCTTGTCAATAAATATTGCTGTACATACTTAGGCCAATGTACAGTCGCTCAGTTTCTCCTGCTAAAATGATTGAACTACCTGAGACAGAAACGGCAAGAGTCTTCTCGAGCAAACCAGTCAATGAGTTTCTCTGGGTCCTGGCCTGATGGTTTTGAGGGATCTTCTTGGCATTATAAAGACTGATGAAAGCTTGGAAATGTACAGCTGAGAGCTAGCCTGCATCAGACGCTATTAGTCCTGCTACTGATGCAGTGTGAGACCTTTAGGCAAGGATTTTCCCTATTGCAGCCTTTTAGGGTTTTTTGGGGATTTTTGTTTGTTTGGTTGGTTGGTTTTTTGATCGGTTTGGGTTTTTTTAAATGTTTGGAAACACTGAAAGCACACATACTGCTTTTGCAGCAGGGTAAGCAGACTTGCTTCATCAAGAAAGCACCTTATGAAAGCTCTGCTAGTACAAATGGATCCTCCAACTCAAGTGCTGTTTCGTACTCCGTGCTTCAAAGCGTTGACCACCCAGCTAGCATCAACAACCAGCAAAGTGAGGAGTGACCAGCAGGCCCCTGGTTTTCACTAGCGCTGGGATTAAACGTTTGTTTCTGCTTCTCGAACCGCCGTGTCCGAGGGTTCAGAATGGCGCTGCGCCTACGTGTGCCCCCTCTGCCAGGGCGCGGGAACACGCTTCTGTAAAACGTGTCAGCGGTAAGCGGCTGCTGAGAGCTACGCGCCATAGAGCGCAGCCCTTCGCATTTGTGGAGGTAAATGAATCGGAAGGAAAAGCGCTTTTGCTGTGCTGCTGCTGCTGCTATTTCAGTGTGACAGTGAGACCCTGAAATGCTCTGTTCTACTTCAGTAGCTCTAAGAGGAGCCTTTCTGCAGAGGTCTCCCGTACCCAGATTAATTGAAATAACTCCAAAGGGCTCTTTTAAACCTAATTCCCTCCCCCATGTTTGCAGCCTCTTCTCCCCCCCGCCCACCCCGCCCCCGCCCTCCTGTCTACACCCTCTCTCGAACAAAAAGCTTTAAAATGCTTTCCTGGAAAGGACTCGAATGTAGTTCAGATGAAGTTAATGTGAAGTCAAGGTTGATTGCTCATCCTCCTGAAAACACCAGCAGTGGCTGAGCGCCGGTGAGCGTGAGACGGGCGTTCAAACGCAACTGGGAAACTCGTGAGCAAACCGAACAAAGAGCGGGCTGGAGGCTGGGGACCGCTGCTCCCCCTCCTCCCTGTGTGACTTTCTCAGCTCACGCTGAACCCTTTGATCGCTGTCCAGCGCAGGGTTACGTGACAACCTGGGCCAGGGCCAGGGATGTATACATGGGCGGAGGCTGCTGTAGTCTGCGTACGCTCTTGATCCACCCTGTACCCTTATTTCCACAAACACTGCTGCACATCACGGTGGGGTGCATCGCTGCCGGTGCTCCTTCAGCTGAAACACGGGACTCTCCCTGCCAAGCGCAGCTCCCTTTTCCAGAAATCTCTCCGATAACAACATTTCGCACAAGTGTGCCTGTATTTTGCAACCATTACTCTATTTGTGCCGGGTGCCTTTCTATTTGATTTTGAAATCTAAGACTGCGAGTACAACAGTGCTATTCAGCACACAGAGTTCGTGTCTTTCAGAAGCGGCTGCTGTGGGAGAGCTGCACGGCTGAGGATGGCTAGCTTGGGAAGGTGCTGCTCATGGCAAGAGTGCTGCCAGGACCACCTGCTTTATGGCAGTCTTTTAGCTCCGTATTCCTCTAACAGGGATTTTAGTGCTGGCCTTAGTGGCTCTTGAGAACTCTTGAGTCCAAGATGAGTTCTTGCAGATGTGCTACCCCTATCGTTCATACTTAAATGTTGACATGGTAACGTGCAAAATGAGCTGAAACTCTTGAAGACAAAGGCTAATTGGCTCTAAGGCAAAGTGGATGGGAATCAGTGGTGGAGGCTCAAGCTGTGGTCCCTTGTGCTTTTCAGTTGCATTTATCTGTGGCCATTCCTCCAGCAGCAGGTGGGAAGAGGGACTGGTTCCTCCTGTCTGCCTCTGCCGTTGTGTCTTCTGATAAGTTGCCTCCAGCACAGTGGCACAAGTAGACTTTTTGTGATTGAAGACTGTCAGCAGCAGGCTGCATGTCAGCTTTTATGAAAACCTCTGTTTTCTGTTAAATCCTACAGCAAACCTGATATGGCTTCCACTGTCTGTAATTTGTACGGGATGCTCAGAATTGCCCAGAGGAATTATACCATTCCCTATCAAAATCTCTCTGGCTAACTCCTACAGTACCGTCTTGCATTGCCCTCTTATTAAACGACACCAGGTTTTCCCAGATGGTAGATACGCTCCCCCCCCCCCAGCAGGTTGCACAAAGGATGTCGGAACCCTGCAATTATTATTCTCGTGCAAATGCTGAAACTGGCTGAAGAGGATTTAGAAACCTACCCCTCCTCTCTTCAGTTCGCCCCCCCCGCCCCCGCAAATTACTTCAGAGGTCGGTGAAATGAATTTTGCCCAGACAGGTGAAAAACTGTGTCGCAGCGTCTCCTCATTCCTGGGGGTAACAGGGCTAGGACAATACACTGGCGAGTGCTTGGAGCAGGAGACTGCGAAAGCGCCGTGAGCCTCCCGGTGCTGCAGCTCAGAGCCCAGCTGATGCCACCGAGAGGGGCCAAGGCGTGTCGGGGCAATTGCCCGTGGCTTGGGCACGGGTGCGTGTGCTGCCTGGTGCTGGCGATGCAGAAGGGCAGGTCTGGCTCGGTGGCGGGGCTGTCGGCTGGCACCCCACGGGAGCCCTGCTCTCCCTCCCCGCTGCTTGTGGTGGGGCAGCAGCCGGGTGGGCTCAGCCCCTGCCCCGGGACAGCAGCGTTCAGCGCCGGCTGCTCGGCGGGAGCATCCCCTGTCGTGTTACGCTGGGGTAGCTCGGTGGTTACAGCGGTGAAAATCCTCTGTTGTAGGTGATGATAATCCGTCTGATGCTCAACCCGGGAAGAATCAATCTCTGTATAGGGTGGAAGGTGAAGCTGTAGGAGCCTGGCACACCTTTATGCCTGTTTGCTTATTACCGTATCCACACCGGGGACTGTGGTGCCTCCGAGGCAGCGTTAGGAGACAGGACAAATGCCCAGAGCTGCTCCCTGTAGGGTGCCCCGGAGCTTGATGTCACCCCTGGCGCAGCCCCCAGATTGCTCAGCAACGTCCATCAACCCCTAAAGACGTGGGCGAGGATGCGGCCCTTATCCTGAGCCTGACCTGCGAGACTGCCCTGAGGTGAGATGCTGCGGTGGGTACAGCCTGAGGGAAAAATGGGTCTGGTTTAGGAGAGCTACCTGCCTTTAAGAAGATTTTAAGTGTTCACATTTTTTATGCAGCATTTTGGAATGTTTCAGCTACTCCCATCTGGAATTCAATTCCTCTCCCTGTTAATCAATAGCAGGCCTTAACAAAACAATATCTCACAGGAGACACAAGCACACAGTGCTGAACAAAGCAAAACAGCCACTGCTTACAGCAACAATTGCTGCTACACAATGGGTTTGCAAAGCTCAGTATATATTTTGTCCCTAGTGGGAAAACCATAACAAGACTGAATTAGCGGCTAGGCTTGCCAAAGGCAGAAATTAAAGTGCGACGGCTTGTCTGACACCTTGAAGTATCTTTATTTATTTTGGGGGAGAGGACAGCGTGAGGAAATAAGATGCCTATTAGGGAAAACTATTTGCAGTTGCTTTCCGAAGCGTGCAGCGGTTCTGCGCGCCCGAGGGCTTGGTCCGGGTCGGGGATCAGCAGTACCTTCTGGTTCCTGAGAGGGTTCCTGAGATGCGCTGGTGAGTATGGGGACGCTGCCTGTGGAGCTGGGGAGGCGCGGGGGTGGAGGTGGGAGTGTGGCTTTCAGGGGGAGGATGGACTGGGAGTCCCTTGTCCCTGCCGGGGGAAGCTCGGGGCTGGTTTGCCGGTGGCTGATCGGTGAGGGAGAGAGAAGAGGGAGAGACCATGTGAGAGCAAAGCAAATTCCCTTCCCTGCACATGGTCACCTCCGAGCTAGCAAACTTAACGGCTCATCTGTGGATCTTGACAGCTCCTTGCTCTGGCACTAATGGGCTTTGGGAGCTCCCAGTGGGCTGCAATCGCCTTGGTTCAGGGCTCAGATTGCACCTTTACAAGTACCTTCACCCCTTGCCGTTAACCTGTGGTCTCCTTTATTCGGCAGCTAAGCTTGTAAACGCATGTAACCAAATAGCTGCACTGTTAACTGCCTGCATGAAAATGAACAACACATCCATCTTCCAGTGCCCAGCCGGCAGCCTAATGACACTCCTCGCCGTGCTCGTGGGTACCTTTTTCAGATATAACTAACCCTGGCACTGCAAAAACAATTGCTTCGGCGCTCTCACAGGCCACGCCGCTCATCCGGGCGGAGGAGGGAGGTTGTCCGGGCGGAGGGCTTCCCGCCGACGGCCCCCGTGCACCGTGCCCTGTGCCGTCATCACTCCACGCCACGGTCTGACGGCTGGCGAGGGAGACCCTCACCCTGCCAGCGAGCTGTGCCTCACACCCCGGAGCAGGAGCGCGCTTGCGGTGGTTTTATTTTGGGTTGTGACCGATGTTTGACAGGTCTCTTGGAAGAGCTGTGCCTCAGTTTCCCTGTCCATAAACTGAGTGTAATTTCCTGAGGTAAAGCTCTGCTGGGAGGACAGCTGCTAATGAAACACTAAAAGGTGCTGAGGTTTTCTGTCCTCTCTAGCTCGTGCTGAAGTCGGTGGCTTGAATCCTCTAATCTTGAAATTAATTTCGGCAGGAAGGTTGTCCGAATGCAGACCCGGTTTCCTACGAAACAGGGCTCATGCGATTGCTCTGCGTGCATGGGTGGGCAGATGCATCAGACCCCTTCCAAGTTGTCCCCGTGAACTAATTGCAGCCCAGCGAGGCAGAGAGGTACAGCGCTCATGGACAGTAAATCCTGCAAGCTCTGAGGAAATGGTCAGTGCATGCTCCTTCTCCTGCTTCCACTGTAGAGGAGGCTGGGCTGCAAGTTCACCCTTTGCTAGAGACCCCACACGGGAGCTCAGCTGGGGACACCGCTCACGGGTGACAAGGCTTGGCTGCTTTGGCTGTTGCTTGTGTTACTACTTGCAATCGAAGAAGAAAAAGTGCAGCTTTCTGTCTGCAAATAGCTTAGACCTGCCATTGGCAGACCTCTGGTATGTTCCCTTCCTCGCCCCAAAGCAATCACAAACAATCAAAGCTGGGAGCACGTGAGCTGTCAGGGGTTGAATGGACATCCTTGCTTTTCTTTATTTGCCGGCTGCTTACCTGGTGCAACAGGCAGTCCGAGGGAATTTCTTAATTAACCAGGCTCCGTCCTGGGTGGCACACGTACACTGCCAATGGGCATCATAAAAGCGTAGTTATTGCGCTTTGGCTTGGGAAAGGCCCCGGCGTGGTTGTATTGTTAAGGAAACAGTCGTGGAGGAAGGGAGAGAAGGAGTCCGGGCCCTGGTCTTCAGTCCAAAGGCTGTTGTCTTCATGTTAAACATGGCTGGATCTAACCTCAGTGGAGAGTGGGTGGAGGGTTTGTTTGAGCTGCCTTTGAAAACAATTTTGAGCAATGCACAGCAAGATCTCAGGGAAACAGTGTTTATAATCTATATCCTGCCTCAGACTGCATAGGCACCGCGCTCCGGCCCCACTGCCAAAATTAGCTGCAGTCATCAGGAAGCAGCTCGTGTCCCAAGCACGAGCTCTTGTGTTCAGCCATCGCTCGGTAGCTTTTATAGAGTTACAGAGTTTTGCCTGGTTATTGAGCATCACCTACTCTTCGCCTTTGCAGCGACAGCAGGAAACTTCTCATACATGGAGCCTGATCCAGTGTCCTTCATCTTGCATGGTTCCCACTGATCCTAGCAGGCGGCTTGCTTCATGGTGCGTGGTAGAGATGTGTCCCTCAAGAAGCGGACTGCCTTCTGTCCTCCCTGAAAGACAGTGGGGAATCGACTGCTCTGCCGGCTGGCTGCCCACACGTCATCAAAAGTGTACAGGCTGTGATACACGGGCCTTAGATTTAAATAGCAGTATTAGGGACTTTGCCAAGGTAGGCAATATTGAGTTGAGAGTGTTTGTTGATGAGCCTTCCCATCCATTATATCCAGGTTGCTTTCAGGTTTTAATTCAGTCTACATAAATTAGTGCACCCCTTTCCTTAGTCCTTTGGAAAATGAGTAGCCACTTCTCCCCTCAAGTCTGGACTTGGGAGTATTTGAAAAGTGTCAGTACATTAATTTCTGCCCCAGAGGAACTTTGCAGGAGAAACAGCTCTTTAAGTTGTTCAGTTGCCACAATACATTTGAAAGAGTTGATGTCAGGGCTTTTTGTAATTATTTAAAATACTAAATAATGCAAACTAAGAGAAACAAGGCAAAATACATCATTTATGGGGGGGGTGGGAGCATTCCTCTGCTGTCCCTCTGCTCTTGCAGGTCTTACTCTGGCACACCAGCTTTGCATTCCCCAAGGCAGACACTTCTATCCTGTCTTTGTGACTGTTTTACTCCCTTTTTCTCCTGGTGATGGTGGTGGGAATGAATAATTTCCGCTTTCCTTCTGTTTCTTCATCTCTGATGGCTTCTTCACCAGGAAAGAGGAGACGAACAATGGCAGGACCCTGCTCATTCTTTACTATTTTCCCTTTTCTTTCTTATCACCGAAAGATGGAAGAGGGAAATGACGGCAGGCACTCAATATCCACTCATCTTTTCAATCCAGCTCTTTAAATGCTTTTGTTATCCAGTGGCATGACGGTCTTTGGCTCATTATTTACTGGCTATTTAATTTAAATGTATCCCCATCAGGGAGCTGAAAGATCCAGTCTTAGAGCTCTCTCACATGATTTGTCTAACTGCTATCTAAATTATTTACCATGGCTCTGAACCGTCTGGAGACTTTTTTTCTTCTTTTAAGCACTATGATTTGATCCAAAACATCTGCAAAAAATCACGACTGACCTCCCATCTGGGCAACAGCTCAGCGCTGTCATGAGGCTGGGTAGTGTCAAGTGTGTGAGCTCCGTTTCAAAAGCCTAAAATTCCTGACGGGGTGAAATTCTTTTCTTACATGTTTGTTGACAGAAGGCAGGCAGGGAAGGGAAGGGAAAGGAAGGGAAGGGAAGGGAAGATCAAGATGCTGCGCCGCTGGGCCAGAACTGAGTAGAACATCTTGTTACGGAAATGGCCACGAAAACGCTCCTCCCTGGATTAGAAAATTAGCTATTTAAAGCAGGATCGATTTCCAGTCCTCTTGTCATTTGGATGTGGCATGTGCAAATAATATTTCCTTATGAAAGAAAGCTTCCAGCGATGACAGCGTTCCTCTGGCCATGTCCCGTCCCCACGGGGAGGAATCAGCTTGTCCCTGGAAACGGTGTCTCCCTCTGAAGAAAAAACCCAGGGTCTGTGTTTTGTTTTTCCTCTAAAACTGTAGACGAGTGAATTTTGACCCCCAAAGGCCTTCAGAGTGGCACAAGGTCTAAGATGCATTTGGTCACTGGAGTTACATAAGACGGCACCCGTGTGAAAGTAAAAATACATGGAGAAAACAAACAAAACTATGTGACTTAGCGCAAAGCCCACTTTTCCCTGAGATCTGTATAATCAAAGCGGCAATACGTGCTTTAAAGCAGTTCTCTAAAACAGATTGCTGTACCTTTACCTATGTCAGTGAGCAAAAAACCTGTTTTTCTCGGCTAATCACGGTTCCTGACTCCTCGGGGAGTAGGGTCACATCTTTCAAAAACTGGAGTTATCAAACACACAGAGATGCGGGCTTGCCCCTCTATGTTTTGTTAACTGTGTTCTGCTTCTGTTTTTTCCTTTTCTTCCTCTTCATTTTCAATTTTCCAGGGAGATTAACCCACGCCCACCTTAAGCACCCTCAAACGTTCCTCAGGTTGAGATGCACATCTGGATCCCAGCTCCACAGCTCGAGCCCATTGCTGTTTGTTATTGTTTGCATTGCTTCAGGCCCTGCTTAGGGATTGTACAAAGTGTTCTTTTAAAAAAAAAATAAATATTGAAGTGTCCGTACCGCATTTGAGAGAAGCACACTCCTTCTATAAGGTGCTGCCGCCTGATTGTTACAGGAGCACAGAAAAGAAACTTTGGGGGCACGTAGGGCACCAGGGCTTTGGGAAAAAAAAGTTTTTTACAATATTAGTGGCTTGGAGTCATCCTCATTTCCACGTAAGCCCCTGTACCAAGCGAAGGGAGAGCACCAGGCTGCTGAGGAGCATTCATAAGGGAACTTAAAGGCCTGGCTTGGCACAGGGATTGGATGAGATTTATGCCGGCTGAGCCTGGGTTTTAGAGGTAGGGATCTCTTCTTGTGCTGACTAATGAGTCCGAGCAGAGAAAGAGCTGTCGGGCAACCCCATTGCTGAGCCCTGAAGGCTGTGGAGACGCGGCAGAGCTGCCAGAGATGCCGGAGGTACGGCTCATCTTCTCGTCTCTCCTATATTTATCCCCCCTGCCCCCAAACTCCTCGTTTTATTTTTATTGGGATTTTCATCGGATGAACCCTATTAAACGCATCGCTAGCGTTGAAATTTGCCGATGCCAATAAACCCATCTGTTTTATTAACTAGCCGCAGTCTCTGGAGCGTTTCTCACCGGCGGAGACACAAGCAGCCCTCTCTGCCCTCTCTGTGTCGGCGCAGGGAACAATGGGAGGGGACCCAGGAGGTCGCTGGCAGGAAGCGCCGCTTCCCCTGGTTAATTAACCGGCTGGGAGACCGAGGAATGAAGATAGCACATGAGACACACACAGTACAAACCGCTGAAACAATAAACAAACAAACCAACGAGCAGCACTTCCTTCTCTTACATTGTTAAGGCCGCTTCCTTAACTCAGGTTTGCCCCAAACCCACCCCTCAAAAGGCAGCCTTTTAGGCTCACTAAGTCTTAACCTCTTCACTGCCAGTTCTTGCAGAAGGCATAAGCCAACATTTGCCAAGGTGATGGCCAGCGCAGGGCCTACCGCTCCTCCTCGGGGCTTGCTGGAGAAACTGGAGATGCCTGCTTCTGAAAGTGATAAAGTGCTTTTACCAAAAATTTAATGAAGGGAGACTTAGTTTGGCCGTAAGGCTGCGTGGCTGTAACACCCCAGTACCGGGACTGCACCCCACGTAGGTACCAGCAGCCAGAGCAGCAGGTAACTCTTAAAATGTTCATTTCCAGAGAAACTGGCCTCAGAGCCACGACCTGGAGGAAACCTGGATCAGGGCTTTGTGGCTCAAACCCAGCTCCTGCATCGCCCCTGCAGCTGTCCCCTAATGCGCCGTCGTTTCACCGTCTCTGTTAGAGGGGGACCAGCTGTGCCCCCTGTCCTCTGCGCCGGTGAGCATCTGACTGCACGCTTCCACCGGGATCCTCTCCTCTGACTCCAGAACTTCTGCCTATGCTCTCCTCCCCCATCCAAACTGCTCTTTGGACAGGTTGCCCTTTCGTTGCTTCTGACTCGTTAACGCCAGAATTATGAAAGCAGAAATCGGGCAGTGGCAAACCTCACCGCCACCCCCCCACACCCCCCCCACACCCCCGGGTAATTTTTGCAGATTCCTCATTGAAGAGCAGCAGGAGGTTGACTTTGTTTTTTGTGCATAGAGCATCACGTGCGTATTTTATCCCATGGAGGCCGGTGCTAGTGGCACCCGGGAGCCGAGGCGGTGACGTAGTCCCGCATCCATCACACGCTGATACCAGTTGGTGGATCTCGCTCCACTGTGTCCTCAGCAAAACGCTGCCAGGAAGGATTGCTTTTCGAAAGAGGTGCTAATGGTTCTCCCTCTCGGCCTGTGGGCTGGGAGCAAGGCGGGAGCCGGGGTGCCTGAGGAGGGGGCCCGCGGCCAGTCCCTGGACCGCCCCCCGCCCCAGCACTGGCAAAGGCTGTCCTGGGGCAGGTCCTGCCTGCAGCTGAGCACTCCCAGCTGACAGCTTATTTGTTATTACTTTAAATACCCACTGTTTATGTGAAGCAGAGCAAGAAGTCTAGTAAACCAAAATGGTGACATTTAAAAAATGAAGTTTCCCAAGCAGATGTTTAATCTCTCTAATAAGGAAGTTATCTGCTAAATACCAAGTTTAACAGTTATTTAATAAGTCCATATCAAAACACAGATAATGACCGGTGGGGTATGGTTTAGCAATTGGTATTTAATTAACCTATAAAGGCTGTCCTGCTTAATCTAAATTACGCTTCTAGCTCACAGACTAAGGTGCAGCGCTGGAAGTTTTGTCACCAAAGTGGTTGCTTTCAGCACTGTGGCACCCGAGGCTGACGTGGTGGCTGCGAGCACGGGGGGTGGCTTTGGGCGTCGGGGTGCTGTGCATGGACCCTTCAAGCTGGGTCGGGGCTTCCCTTCTCCCTTCTGCCCTGTCCTTCCCGACAGAGGAGCTGTGGCTGCTGTCATCCTGCCTGCCACCTCCTCCAAAGCCCTCCTTGGTGGCTTTGTCCTCTCGCTGGAGCGTGGTGACAAAAATCTGCTGCACCAAGCCACGCACCGGCTGCTGCCAGCTCCAGTGTGCCTGCTGCCCGTTCCAGTGTGCCTGCTGCCCGTTCCCGAGCCCCGAAGTGGGGCCCGGCTTTGTCCCCTTGTGGGGTGTCAACCCCCTTTTTTAAAGGAGAAGGTCACATTTGAAAGAGGAGAGGAAGGTCTTCGTCCTGGGTTGGGGTTTTGGGGAAGCCAGGACACAGTGCAAAATGAAAGAACGTTAGTATACAGTCAGGGAAAATGTAAGCCTCGGCCAGGACCTAGGGAACGGGCAAAGGAGAACAGAGTAAACTGAAACAAAGTCCGGGGGTCTGCCTGAGCAATCATGTAGACAAAAAGTAAGGCGCGCAGCGAAAATCTTCCATGCTTCCCCTGCCTCTGGGTGAGAAAAAGAGGACAGGCATGGGACACCACACGGAGAAATGATGAAAACCAGTTATAGAGATGAGACGGTGCGATAGGAAACCTGGCACAATTGTGACTTATCGCAGAAATGAAAAAGATCCTCTGTCTCCTGCCACAGGCACTGCTGTAGGCCCTTCGGCCCCGCTCGGAGCCGGAGCCGGTCAGCCATGACGGGCCACCCCGGCTCAGGTCGTCTGCCGGCACGCAGGGACCGGGCAGCTGGAGAAAAGGTGGGATGGTGCGGAAGGGACGAAGGACTGACCCCTGCTGTGTGATCGTGGCATGCTTTGTTGAGGGTGGTGGGAGTGGGTCCTTGGAGAAGAGCTCTCCCTCTCCCCCTTGGGGAGATCAGCCTGCCTCTAATGGAGAAATGCTTCTCCCTGGCAGGCTTCCCTCCTTAGCGCCTGGTATATTTTGGCGCGTTTCAGGGCTCGGTGAAGTGTTTTTGAAGCTTTTTCTTTTCTACTGCCAAAATCCCTCTGTGTCACAATGTGTCTGTCTACAGCGCGGAGTCAAGTGGAGACATGATGGATTTCCACATCCAACCTTCAGCGAAAAGGAAGAAATGTGGAACGAACTCATCCTGAGCGCAAAAGTCCTTCGATTTCAAGGGGCTTCCAACACCCAGAGTCACTTGTATGGTACCACTCCTCTGAAATCTGCACAGCGATGCTGCGTTCAACCAACTGCTGAAACCCGAGGGGGAAGAGCGATGCTGTGACAACGGCTTTGAAACGAGCTGGGAAGGGGCAGGTGTGCCGGTGTGTCAGGGAGGTACTGTAAAAAACCCAGTTCCTGTTCTTATGCCATGAATCAACACTTCCCCCTAAATCTCCTTGCTAACTGATTCATTACTGTACGTCACGCTAACAGCAGGCTTCTGCTGTATGCCTCTTTTCACAGTGTGAAACAAACCCCCAAGTTCTACAGTTTAAATGAAACACCTTTATTTCTTGTGGAAAAGAGAGGATGTGTGCTCTTTAGGACTTTATGTATGGCATAGATGAATCATGCAGATGATGGAAACCGTTTTTTTAGGCAGCAGCAGTCTTCCTTTGCCCTCTTTGTAAATACTCAGTGATTCTGTGCAGTGAAGTTGCTCTGAGAGCCTTAAGGAACCGCACAAGTAGACATGGAAACCAGCTCTCTGTTCTCAGAAGACCAAAACGCAATCCCTGCCTGGCTGTGGCCCTGAAAATAACATAACAGCACTTTCATCAGGAGCCCCCAGATTCTCAAAACCCTCTGTATGCTGTGGTTAAGAGACTCCTAAAAGCAGAGAAACTTTATTTGCCATCACTGGATTGGAAAGGCAGGTGTTTTCCTTCCTTCCTCTTTCTGCTGTGTGGTTCTTGTCAGTTTGGTTAACATCCTGAGTCCGTGTGAGACAGCAAATGTCACTCGGAGAATCTCTGGGGAAGGGGGAGCATGCATGTTCTGCCGCCGTTTTTTCCAGCCCTTGCATCTCTTACTGAAGAGTGGAAAAGGCACCCAACTTCATGTGTCGAAGGACATAGTAACACAGGCTGGGCCAGTGGGGAGCTCAGCTTGCATGCCAGCTCTGACTGTAAACCTGGTGGGATGGCGGAACAGGAGGGAAGAATGCAAACTGGAAAATACAGCCAGGAGATGTGTGTTGTGACTTGCCTCCTTTCCAGCTTTGGGCAATGAAGACTGCCCTGAGCGCTCCATCTTTGTCTTGTGACGAATGAAAACCACGGGAGTGCTCAGATCTCACGTCCAAAGAGTCCAGGTCACTCTCTAGAGTGCAGGCAGACTGCAAGGCACTGGATCCTACTAGAAAATATTTGGGAGTACTGTACAGTCCCAGCCACTTTAAAGTTAAAAGGAAATGTGAACTCACGTGTGGCGTGCCAGAGTATTTTGAGACAGGCAGAACATCGTAACATACTTCTTGATTTATCTGCTCTGTTTAAGGTCAGTCTGGCCTTTTAATGACACATCTGCAAAAGGAGAAACGCATTCATACGTGGAGAAAAAAATATTGTCCTGGACAGCAATAAGTCTGATGGTAAACTTAGACAAAAAAAAAATCCTGTTCTAACTGATGTGACTGTCCTTGTCCAGAAGAGATTCACTTCCTCTTGTGCAACATCTAGCATAAAGAAGACGTTGTCCATAAAATGGTCCCAGACTAAATTTTACTAACCATAATGCCTTGGACAGCTGCATTTTGTGTTTTGTGGAGTCAGGCAAAAAAAAAAAAAGGATCTGTTTTTGCAGCCACTGGTGTGGAGGAACCTTCAGGACCACTATTCAGGTCCTACATTGCATTATATGTAGGCCAGTGGTAAACCTCAAAATGCAAGACAGCAGCTAAACAGCAGGGGAAAGGACATACCGCAGTCGCGCCGGTGCTGTACGGAGACAGTGGTGCTCCCGACTCTTCCCTGTATCTGCACTGGCACGATGCCTGGGGTGCCCAAGAGATTTTTGAAGCTCTTGGACCTTTGGCTTTCCCTTTCTTCCGCCATGGTAGGGCTTGCAGTGCTGGGTGGGCAAGAGAGGCTGGTGTTTGTAGGCGCTGAGTAGCTGTTACAGGATTGCCCCGACTGCAAGGGATTGGCCTGGTGGAGCCTGGAGCTGCCTCCCTGTCCTCTGCTCCGGTGACGGTGAGCGCCAAGACCAGGATGCTCGCGCCAGACCCGGGGCGTAGGGGATCACACAGCCAGCACGGCACGTGGGGCTGGTACTCCTGAGAAAAATGGTTGTGCCCTGGTGCTCCTGGCCCCTCCCTAAACAGTGAACGGGTGGTCTGCTGCAGGCGGCTGAAGCAGCTCTGACACCGACCTAAGGACCACGTGTATTCCGAGGCGTACACCGACACACGCAGAATTCGCCAGAGCTGGTATGCTTGCGGACTGGGATGCAGGAGAGCTGTCGGAGCTGCGTGTGCTGGAGGACAATTTCAGCTGCTTTCTGCAGCGTGTGTGACCACAGCATGGTGGTGTGCATCAGAGAGAGGAGACAGAGGCAGGAGATGAGTACTGTGTCTTTCTAGCGTTCTCCCCCATGAAGGCACAGTTTGATTCAACTAATGGCAGTAATTAGGGATAATGCTTTGGTAAGGGTTCCAGGTTTCCTTTATACATAAACTCAGGGAGCTTATATTTTTTCTACCTACAGTAACCTGTCATATGTGTGGTAAGAACTTCTTGTCTTGTCTTCAGTTTTTTTTCTTTTTTTTTCCCCTTCCTCCCCCCGTCACCTCCCAATTCCAAGACAAAATTTGACTTTCTCCATTCACAGATAAATGGGACATCACTGATGGAAATAGTTCCCTTGCCACCTCTTATATCTGTGAGCTGATAAAGAGGAAGGGTGTTTTGAGATCCTGGCCAAGAGCAGCATCTATGAAGTTACTGTTAATAGCTGCTGTTCTAAAGGCGCAGGCCAGAGGTGGCATGAACATGTTAAGTGGCTTGATGATACTGCTGCTAGAATTAGAAACACTTCACAGAGGCTTGATGTGGTTAGTCCTCAAAACACATCTGAGAAGAAAGTTTTTATAGTTCCTGTTTTCCTGGTGGGGAGATTAGCCAGGACCGCTAAAGCAGAATGTAGGTTTACATTTGGGTATTTATGCCAATTAATAATTCGCGCAGATTGCTAGTTCCTTACCTGAACGAGCATTAATACACCCAGAGCTGAAATGAGACCCAGTCAGGGCTCTGCTCATCTTTTGCCATCTGCGTCTGGCCCCGACCAGTTCGCACCAGCCACATCCAGCAAGAAGGATACATACGTTGTCAGCAGGTGTGGGTGGATGTCTGCTCAGTGGCTGTGTCTGTCCTTCTCCCAGGACATCCTGGGATAACCTGCAAGCTTACAAATTTCCTGAACTTCAGGTTAGGTCCGCGTCTTTGTATTTAGCCTCAATTTGTGGCTCTTTCCTATAAACTTTTCCAATTAGCACCTGAATCTGCTTGTGCTTTTGGTCTTTGCGCTATCCAGTGGCAATGGGTTCCACAGTTTAACTTGGTGCTGTGTGAAAATGTGCTGCTTTTGCTCCTTTTTGCCCTGCAGCCGGATGATTTCTGGGACAACGCCCGCCTTCTGCATTGCAAAGAGTAGTGAGTAGTATTCCCCGCTGAGTTTTTACAAGCACTTCTGATAATCATTCCTGACATCCTACACGATTTTCTTCAATCACAACTCTCCTTTCTCAAGCTAAGGAGCCCTGCACTGTTTAATCTTTTCTTACATGCCGGCTATGTCGCTGATGATAATTCCATAAAATCCAGGTAAAAAAACCCAGGTACCATCAAGAACTAATAAACTGCCCAAACAGACCAAGAGAAGAATTTTATTTTCCAGCCTTGTCCCACAGGAGCCACATTCAAGACAGAAGGAGGTGCCGCAGGAAACGTAACTGAAGTTTCTCTGGATAGCGACTGCCTTAGCATAGTATAATGGATGGCGCTTTTTTTAGAAACCACAGTTTTCCCTACCAATTCAACAGCACAGAAATCTGAGCAGCTGCCTTAAAATTATTATCCAAATTAAATATTTCTGAGCACCGGCCTTTTAGTGGTAAGATCCAAAATGAGAATTAGTATTTTTCAAGTGTTTCATATGATACATGCTCATGAGAACAAATTACACGTGTTATACCTACAAATACCCGTGGCCATGTATTTTTAATTTGACTCAGATACTGAGGTCAGTAACCAGAAAGACAACACAGATGCTTTGGGTCTCAGACCCAGATGTTTCGGTCGCTGTGACAACACCTGCGCGGACTCCGTTGGCAGCACGAGCAGCCCCAACACAACTGCTGTGGCTGCACAGCCCTCAGATGAGCAAACAAGCCGGGTCCTCCCGCCGCGGGGGCCCGGGCAGCAGCCTGAGCGGGATGCAGAGGTTTTTCTCCGCTGGAAAGTTACCCCAGAAGCTCAGGGGAAAGCTTGAGTGAAGCTGCTGATATTTTACTCCCTTTGTTCTCCGAAAAGCAGGGGGAAGAAGGACACAGCCTGCTGTCGCTTAGAACAAAGCAGGTGGGGTTTTTTTTGGCTTTGGACTTTTCTCTATTTACATTAGAATTTCCAATATGGGAAAAGGTCAGAGATGGGGACGTCCCAGTCGGGCGCCTGTGCCAAAGTGGGGAAGAAATGGCAATGGCTCAGAAGTTTTGGCAGCCAGTGATACAGGGAATTCATCTAAACTGTAACTTAGTGAGTGGCCTCCCCTGCGTAACCA
Organism: Sagittarius serpentarius; assembly: GCA_034782735.1. Lineage (NCBI taxonomy): Eukaryota > Metazoa > Chordata > Aves > Accipitriformes > Sagittariidae > Sagittarius > Sagittarius serpentarius. The sequence continues at coordinate 37,619,561 of JAVKLA010000081.1, forward strand.
AATCTTTCACAGAGTTACTGGAGTGATTTAATTCCAGTGGTTTCATTTCACGCTTGTTAATAAGGTTAGTAAGTTAGTCTTTCTTTCAATGACTTCGCAAGTATACCTTAAGAAAGGCAGGACGAAGCTGGAGAAGCACTTGAAACACACGTTATAGACCGCTCCTTTTTATTTGTGTGTTAGTAAACATCTTATTTCAGTCTCAGTGCATTATAACTGCATGAGCACAGGTGCCAGGCAGTGCTGTTCATGCATACCTTCCAGAGAGGAGCAGCACTTGATGATCCGGTGAGACATCAGTGCTTTGTTAAAATTCGCCAGGTATAACTGGGGACTTTCCTGTAATCAAATGAGTAGGTAGAGGATACAGGGTTTTGTTTTCAGGATTTTTTTTTTTTTTTCCACAGGCAGGTTGTTATTACTGCTGCGAAGATGGGAGATAGATACAATGCAAATGACAAAATCGAGGTGATGGCTGTATTACCAAGGAGCAGAAAACACAATCAAATGGAAAAGCGAAGTACTGGGACAAGTGTCTCAGCAAGGTCAAACTGCATGCCAAAGGAGCTGGGTGGCCAGTATGACGTATCGCACCCAACCCAATTAACAAGGCTATTTAAGTTTGAAAAATGCTTGGTTGGGTCAAAATTTTACTGAAAGCATTTGAAGAAAGGTGGCCATTAAAGATTAGCAGCAGAGAGCATGAAGGAATACATATATATATTTTCTTTGTCAGTAAAGTATCTTCCAGTCATAAGAGTGTCTTGTGCCGCATGCTGATCTCACAGATGGTGCAGTAAATCAGGGCTAACTCTGAAAGTGTCAGTGGAATTATCTCTGTGTAAATGGTATCCGAATTGGTCCCTAGCTGTGAAAGACAGGGATTGCCTTGGGGCACAAGCACAGATAGGAGAACTAAAGTTTTTGTGGTTGTTTTTTTGGGTTTGGGTTTTTCTTTTTTTTTTTTTTTTTCCCCTTAGAGTCTGACTCACTTTGTGGCTTTGAGCATTTTGCATAATTGTTTTGCCTTGGTTTCCTCCCTGCAAAGTCAGCTGATAGTTCCAGAGGAGCTCTTGAGTGGAGAACTTTGATTATGGAAATTGCTATGGAAATGCTTGTTTATTGCCGTTAATGGAAGTAATATAATATATTAGAAAATTCTAGCTCAGCCAAGGGACTTGGAGGGCAGCAGGCACCACAGATTCACCAGTAGCTGGTTTTTGAAGTACCAGCTATTATTCCATACGATGAAGAGAACTTTCAGCTTTAAGGGGAAGACACCACCCAAGAGTAAAGCAAAGTATACAGTCCTGTGACTGCACGGGTCAGACATCAAAACTCAGTACAAGTTCCTTGTGACTTGCATGTGAATTCGGTGTCAGGCAGTAGTGACCGCACGCCTTTCTTCTTTGACGTCTGTTTGGCTTATATTTAATTTGAGGGTGTTCTGCAATATCTCTGTAGACGCATAGGATCTGGAGGCCTTCTCTCCCAAGGAGAGACTGGGCTTACACAGCCCATTGCACTCTTTCCCTCTCCCTCATTCCTCTTCCAAAAGACACACCTAACTTTTGGTTAAAGGTTGTGAGGGGTGGGGTCTGTATTGGTTGTCTGTACAGTGTCAGGAATATTCATTAAAGCGTGTGGGCCTCTTACCACAATGATCTTACTTGAATTTGAGCCAAGGGATGCTCACATACAAAAAATGCGACATGTGTACTTCATAGGGGCTGACGTGCTGCCGCAATGGAGCAAGGTGGCAACCTACGAGCAGTGACAGATCAAAGTCAGAGAGCGTTGTTTTCCTAACGTCTCAAACAAATAATCAAGGCCTAAGTAAAGGAAAAGAGAGCTGCCGAATTTGCGCAGTTTCTGGAAAGAAAAATTCAGAAGCCTGCTCACCATGAACAACGCATCCTTCAGCTTTCTAATAGGGGAGGCTGGGATGTGCCAACAACAGAAGATTCCTGGCCTTTACTGTGACTCTGGACATTGAAGATGGTATTAATTTTGCCTAAACGTGGCCACGTGTCTGGCCTCCTTCCACAATCAGTGGAGGAAAAGGAGGTGATTTATCCAGCCTCCCTCTGTCCCTGGGCTGTAGAGAGAACCTAGTTAGACCAGATACTAACTTACAGACAGCTAAAATTAGCAAGATGAATGGCTCTTTTACTGCTTCATATGTTTAACAAATTGCACACTTCCCCCACGATTGTGTATAAGGTCTCTGTTTTACAGGGAGAGAGGAAAGTGAGGCTGAGATGGACTGACTGACTTCCCCAAAGACAGTTAGCAGCAGAACTGAGAATCAAACACATGTGCATCCAACTCCAGCCACCCCGCTTCTTCCCTTCCCCTCCCCGGCCTTCTTTCAGAATGTAGTGCCTCCCAAGGACAACAAATAACTAGTCTCTGTGCAGGAAACCACTTCCACTTCTCCTCACGGGCACAAAGGAGGGTCAAAAAATACGGCTGAGTGGACAAACACAGCCAGCTCCATTAGGCAGGTTCTGAGATTTAGGGTTGCTTGCAGGACTTCCAGGGCTCATTACCAAACTCTGCTAATTTCAGTTCCCTAAAGCTGGGTGGCAAGTTTCAGAAAACTGGCCTTGTGAAGAAATACGCAGTGATTTACCTGCCTCGCCTGACAACAGCATTGCATCGTTGCTGTTGCTGTCGTTGCCGAGCATATGGAAGCCGAGTGCTCCCTGGCTAGTCTCCAGACATCCAAAAGTTAAATTGATGGGAATTGCCATGAGGGTTCTAACTAATGGGAGACATAAAGAATGAAGCCTGTTTTATTTTTGCTTGTTTCTTTTCTTACGAGAGTTTTCTTCACAGAACGACCTTAGATACGACTGCACGAAGCATATTTCTTCCGCATCTCCCCCCCGGGGATGACTTACACCACGTTGTGATCTGTTTTGCTGTTCCAGCCCATTGGGCTCATCAGTTTATTCAACTGACTTTTTAAATGACCCTATTTTTCCTGACTTTGGAAAAAGTGGCAAGAATCTAATTGCGCTTCTGGGCACGGGGTGTAACGTCAAGGCGGTGGGGTGAAGGGAGGGGAGGGGAGGGCTCTGCTGCTCAGAAGGGGAAGGGCTCACTGGGCAAACCTGTTGGGGTGGCCTGGGTGGTTTGCATGTCAGCCATCAGTATAGAGGCTATAAGCCACATAGCTGGTGTCTGCACAATCCAGTGCGGGATGCTTAGTGGTTTCTTATCCGCAGGGACAGATGTTACAGAGAAGCTTAGATATGCACCTGTAGTTAGATTAAACATTCGAGGGCCTATCTTCTTCAAGCCATTAGAGCTTGGGGTCCCTCTTCACAGACTGCTGTATATGCACTCTCTGGACCAAACTGTAGATTAATAGCTCCGGAGATGGAGAAATATTTTTTTTCCTCAATCACAGTCCTGTTTCATTTTATGTTGCTTGCTAGATTAAATTTTAGAGCTCTCGGAGTTGGTTGTTTTTTTTTTTAATGCAAAGTAAGACCAGAAATTTTCACTGTTGTACAGTTTTGAAAGCTTTTTTTTTCTTTTTGCCGTAAGCAAAACTCAGGAAATCAAGGTGATTCATCTTTAAGCAGCAAGTGATTTAAACCAAACAATGCTCTTTGATTTATGATAATGAAAAAGATTGCAGAGAGATGATGGGTCAGATGAAAACTCACACTGCACCGATTTTTATGATAAGTATCATTATATTCATGCACTCAACTAATTCTTCACTATCAGTTTTATTTGTGGGTTTTATTTATTTTAAAAGTTTTTATTTAGGGAATTTATTGGCAGGGCATGATTGACAGCCTTGGAAAAAGAAGTCTGCTATTCAGAGAACGGGTATAAAATTTCCTTATGCAGCCCTGCCAGTATTGCCTCAGCTCTTCAGGACCACAACAAAAGAGAAAAACAACATGAGAGCATCTTTCTGTGGTCAGATTAAAAGTCTGGCCTGGTATCCTGTCTTCAACAGTGACCCGTAAGAGCTGCCTGGGGGGGTACCGTGACAGAAGAGGAAAGGCGGGGTGATACTTTCTCCCAGATATTCCCCCAGTCACCAACAATTTGTGCTCAGAGAGTTCCCACGCTAGAGGCTCACACACGTAGGCACGCTCACCGCATCGCCATGCGCACACGCAGGATCCACCGCATCCTGTGGCAAGATGTTCTGCTTTCTTAATTGCATTTTTTTGTGACAACAGAACAGTTTTGACTTTGTGTGTTTGGTTTTTTTTTGTTGATTTGTTTTTTTTCTCTTGCCACCTGCTGTTTTCACTGGGTGCCCCCCAGTTTTGGACTGGCAAGAGGATACCCATGTCTCTATCTCTATGCCACTCACTGGGAGGGACATTTGGTTTCTGAACCTTTCCTTCAGCAGCACAATCTCCTTTTTTGCTTACTTCAGGCCTAGACTTGACTTAGAGGATGACCATTAAAAACATTAAACACTAATGAACACTAAAAAATGGAGTCAGTCCCAATCAAGATTTTTTTTTTAATCAACTGCTTTTTGATTTTTAAGCTAAATAACGTATTTTACTTCCCATGTGGATTTATAACTGCTGGAAGTACTTATCTGTCATGCTTTTAATCTGTTTTATTTTATTTTTTTCTGCACCATAAATTTAGACAGCTTTTTGGTTATTTAAGCTTAGCTTTCATGAATCTGCTTGACTCCAGGAGCCAGAGATTTAAAAAATGGGTCAAGTACAGTGAGACTGAAGACAAAGCCATAAGAGCTTGCAGCAGTAGGATTTTTTGTTGTTGTTGTAGTTGTCTTGTTCTTAGCAAACTTATTCAGGAAACATCTAAACCATGGTCTACTTAACATAGGCTGCTCCAGAGAGTCACAGCTGGATTTTACATTTAGTACAGAGAATCAGCAAAAAGTAGGCCTAGAAAGGGCCTGTTAATATCATCTGGCTCATCCTCCTTTCTGAGACAGGATTCCTGCGTCCTTTGTTTGTCCAACCTGGCCTTAAATTTCCTCCCGTGACAGGGAGTCTGCAGCCTTGCTAGATAACCTATCCCAGGGCTTAACTATGCTTATCGCGAGAAAGTTTTCCTAATGTCTAAACTAAGTCTCTCTTGCTGCAGCCTAAGCTCATTATTTCTTATCCTACCCTCCACAGAGATGAAAAATGTTTGTTTGCTTGTTCTTTGCAGCAGCCTTTTAGAAAGGTGTTATCATGTCCTTCCTCGGTCCTCTCTTCCCTATACTGAACAACCACCATCCTCCTCTCTCTTCTCACAGGCCATCATTTCTAGACCTCTGACCGTTTACCGTACCCTCCTTTCAACTCCCTTGGCTTGGCATGTGTCTTTACTGAGGCACGAAAGTGGGCCCACTCCTTCTTTGGGGAGGACATCACTCCCGGGGCGGTGCGGCGGGGAGGAGATGGACCATTTCTCACTTCCTACTAACACAGCCCCTCTGCTAATCCCGGGATGACATTTTACTTTTACCCACAGCAGCACCGTGTCGTGTGCCCGAGCCATGCCCCAGAGCTGTTCTACCTCTGTGCCCAGCCAGCCTCCACCACCTTCTGCTACCTAAGGGCAGCATTTTTCAATTACCCCCACTGAATTACGCCTTTGTGTGGATCGGGGCCCCACACCTGGGCACACAGCTGTCTGGCACCTTGGCTGGGAGACCTTCGGGCTTCAGCTGGACCCCTTGGGGACAGAGGTGTAGCAGAGATCTGTCTGACCACAGTCACTTTATTACTAAAAGGACTTGAAAATTACTGGAGGCCCTGACCTCTCCCTGTGCCTTCTCTCTCTTGCACCTGGGCAGTGCTACAGGATAAAATTTCTCGCTTCTCTCCCACAACCCACGCTTCCAAGTAATGGCCAGTGACTTGCTTTTCTTGCAGCTACCTGTACTTGGGGCTTGCATCTCTTTGGCCATGCATTCAGCTGGCGAGGTTACAGCTCCCATTTCAGCCAAGCTTGTTCCACCTCGTCATGGGGACTCAGCTGATATTTAAGAGTACCGTACTTGACGTTTCTGGACTGCTGTCCTGCCACCTTTTAGGGATAATCCTCCAATGTGCTCGGGCATTGTTTCTAGGCCTGCCTGTCTGCAGTGTACTATAATCGTGGCTCTCGCACATCCTGGACACGTGTCCAGCATACCACAAGAGCTGGAGTTCATTGGTGAGTACCAATGTATTTCACTTTTCACAATAACTTCAATACGCTTGTCAGCTTTTCACTTCAGGCACAGTGGCTTTAAGAATGCATTGAAACAGCATTTAAATGATCTTAATGATGGCGGTGTTGGCAATATCATGAACCTCTACTTCCTTCTTTCCTGCGCTGGTTAGATCTGCCCCAACCCATTGATGTCTGACACGCTTTGCGGCTTATAAAAGTAAGGCATTAAAAAGATTTATCCACAACTCCTTTAAATGAGATAAGCTGGTTCTGGCAGTCAGTGGTTTTTACCTCTGTCTGACCAGGGTTTCAGGACTAACTGCTCCATGCTGGTCTTGCACTGTGGAGCGTACGCCGCACTCAGTACTCCTTGCTACTGTACAACCCAGCTCTGTCTGGGCAGGCGATGAGTCACTTTGGTAGTACTTCTCCCCGCTGCCGCAGCTCCCAGTTGTCAGCAGAGCTTCCCAGTAGAATGATATTTGGCGTTTCTGACAAAGCTGAAAGAATTAAGTGTGGACCTGTTATTACTGTCCATTGCCAGGGCATTATCAAACTGACATGACATCATTCCTACATGAGCACAGAGCCTGCAACCTAATGTCAAGGATTAAAGGAAAACCTGGAAAATTTGTGTACTAGTGCCGTCTTGCCATTTCCTTCTTGTTACTCCTTCCAGCGCTCTCTCATCAGCCCCCTCCCACTCTTTCTCCAAAGAGGGCAGGACAGAGATGAGGAAGATCTGACAAAGTGATTGAAATGGCTTTTTGCAAGGCACCTGATAAACTTTATTCAGTTAAGCAGATAAACTTGTCCTTCATGAAAGGAGCGTTAATGAGATCCATCGATGTCGATGTCGGCTGTGCTGCTCTTTACGATTTTTTTGTTTGTTTGTTTGTTTTATTTATTCCCAGGAAGAGCATAGACCTGGTGCACAGGTAACAAGCCAAACCAGAGGGAGCGCGGAGGGTGGAGGAGATATTTGGTTTTAGAGAAGACTGCCTGGAGTATACAGGTTACAAGCTTCGTGATTTTCTGCAGAGATTAAGACTGAGCTGGCTGAGACAGCAGCGGTATTACCTTGAACTAAAACCACCTCATTGACAGTTGTGTTCTGCAGGCCTGTCAATTGCTCAGGCTTGTCAAATTACACCACGCCATTTTTATTAGCTTGGTATCTGGAGAGTTATCTCAGCCATTAGAAAAGGTGGTTAAAACTACATCAAATGATTTGTATGTAACATAACGTTGTTGGGTTGCCAATTGCTAGAAAACTCTCTGATGCTGCTTCCAGTGCCTCGCTTCCCGCTGAGTAGCAGCTTTTAATATAAAATAAAAGCCATTAGCAATGCTATGTGCTAAAGTGCTCAGAGACTGGCCTTACTCATATTTTGTTTGGTTGCCAATAGCTTTAATCAGAGTTACCTTTTCTGAGTCATCGGTGTGACTAATACCCTTGTGAGGCCACCTAGAATAGACTTCCTCTGAAATCATTTGTCCTCTTCCCACCGAGCTACCTCTGATCCATAAAGGCAACTCTGGCACATCCCTTTGGTCTTCTGTTGTATCACAGTCTACATCACATAAATAAGCCAGGTAAGCAAAAACATTGGTGTGTTTCCTCGGGGACATCATTAAGTGTTCTGCTGAAAGGCGTAGTGTTTGTCATTTCTGTTGCAAAATAAAATGAGTAAAGTGACTTGCCCAAAGTCCCGTTCTGAAGCAGTGAGAGCTAGGATTAGGATCAATCAACTGAATCCCAATACCGAGATTTATTCACCAAAAATAAATACTCTCAGCTTCTCTAAACCCATCACGTTGGATTTTCAGATTCAGTCTAATTGGGAATATTGACATATCATTCTAAATATTCCACCCTATTTATACCCCCCCCCCGCCCAGTACACCTCAGTTACCGTATTTCCACATGCATGGACTGTGTGTTAGTTGTCAAAAAGATTTAATTCGGCAGAATTGCAGCTGTTTTGTCAGGGTGGCAAACAGAAGAGTCTGTATTACCAGACATGGACCTTTCCTGCAGGATCAGGAGGGAGAGTCTTTGGAGTCAGAGACACAATCTTTTCTGTCCTTGGTGCAGAGTGCAGTAGAAGCCTTTCCCAGCAGGTAGGTTATTTGGAGATTAAGAATATTTTAGGGAACATTGTTTTTGACTAGGTTCAGTTTCTCTGGGAGATGGGTTTTTACATGCTAAACTCATGTTAGTCCAGTAGATTTTGTTACAGCTACTCAAGGCATTTGTGTACTATGAGTGGTTTGAGAGTTTCTGATGACAACCTAGGGATTTTATTTTTAACCTTTTTATTGATAATGGTGAAAAGTTATCAGTGAGCACTGTGGCCTCATGTGTCTAGCTGCCATGATACAAAAATTGCTCACACCTGTATGTACAGCCGTGGGTTACTAGAGTCTTACCTGTTCTTCTCCGTGTAACAGCATAGTTTCACAAGCATTTATTTTAATGGGAGTATTACGTTAAGCCTTTCTCTCCCCCACCTTTGTGAGGGTGCCAGCCAGCGCAACCCAGGGACTACTCAGGCTAAAAATCAGTTTGCTGTTAATCTAGCAGGCCATGCAAATGATTTTTTGTTGGATTGGCACATGGCCTCACAAAACCAGCTGGGCAAGCAACGCTGAGCCAGGGGCCACGGGGCGGGGTTGGTGGGGGGGGACCAGGAGGAAGCATGAGGGGTGACAGAGAGGTACGGTCACGGGGGAAAGGATTTCCACACTCAGGAGAACGGTGGAAGATTCCCCATTCTGGCGCCTTGTGAGCACATACATTAGAGCCGTTGCCTCCTGTTTTGTTCCAATATTTAAGGGATGCGGTTGCTGGAGACCGCGGGTGGCACTGGTCACCCATAGGCAGTGTAGCCTGAGAGACTGCCATGGCACCCGAGCTGTGTAAGCTAACTTAGCATGTGTCAGCATTTTTTAATTTAAATACTTACTAAAGAATACCTTAATATGGTCTGATATAAATGCACATATAAATGTGTGTGTTGTGTGTGTATGTATATATATGCCACTTAAACCAAGCAGTATGTCTTCTGCCTTCAACAATACTTCACAATTCAACAGAAAACTGCAGACATGTTTGTATCTAATTAAATAGTTTCTGATCTAGAATTACCTATTTTTCCCCTCTATTTAATGAGATTCCTCTAACAAGATCTGGGAAATAGTGTTTTTTCTTTTTTCTTTGTGTTTTAAGTAACCTTTATGCATCCATATGGCTTGCATGACTCAGGCTTTATCATTTATAGATTACAAAGTCACAATTAAAGTCCTAGATAAGACTAAGGAGTTGAGCATGGCAGATAAAAGCACTCTTTTCTTTTTCAAATGAAATTCTAACTAATTCTAAATCTGCAAAGAATGCATAAATTCACAGTGCAATATTGATTACAAAGTGTTAATCTGTCTAATGAGTCAATTCTGAAAAATTCTGCGATGCCTAACAAATGGAGGTTGCATGGCTTGGTGTAATCATGTCCTTCCCCACCCTCTGCTTCATCATGCCATTAAAACTGCATTATTCTTGATAATGATGCTAAATGATTTTTTTTAAGGACTCATTCTTTAAAGCAGCAGATTATTTGACTGCATATTGCCCTGGATACTTATACGCTGTTTATGCAGTTGTCATTCAGCCGTTTTGTATTTTCCACTCTCGGTGGGAAATGTTCACCCAACTCTGATTTATTATTATTGTAATAAAAATGTGCTGTTCTCCAGTAAAAGAATATGTTTTCACAATACTAATCTAAGACATGCTTTTCACTTTTATGTTAAACTTTCATTACCTGAGGTCAAATAATCCTAACTCCCCAGAACCATGAAAAGCACTAAATTAATTTAAGAAACGGGAAGAGGGACTACAGAAGGGAAAAAATCCTTCAGGAAAATGCATGTGTGTGACCCTCTGTACTACCAGTTGGAAGGCAAAGCTCTGCTCCTCGTGCAAGAGCAGTTCCTCATCTGAGGTCTCCTGAATGCTCTGGACCATCCACATGAGATGGTAGGATCAAGAGCTGCTGAGATTTGAGTGCAAGTTTCGTGTTCTTCCTCCTTTACATAAGCATGTGTTTATTCAGGTTGCTTTAAATTACTTTTCATTGATCCAGATATTTCATACTCGATGTTTCATACTCAGGCTAAAATATAAAAAGGTCACATACAGTAATTAAAAATATATTCCCCTCCTGAAAACTAAGGGGGAAATTTAAGCTTTAATTAAGTCAGAAAAAAATCTGAAAAGCATAATTTTCTTATTCAACAGCTTTTCCTTGAATGTGCTTTGCTTCAGGCACACACACTCAAGGATACAGTAGTGCATTTGTTTGCTTTTTAAAACTATTATTAAATATGTTACAAATTCTTTATCCCTGTGTGCAATCAGCAAGCTTTCACCTTGTTCATCTTTCAAAGCCTTCATTGCTGGTAGTATGTGAGCCTGGAGGAACTGTGGTAAGAAATTTTAAAATTGCTGTGATCTGAAGAGAGTGATACACATTTCAAAAATGTGTGCGCACAGGTCAGGATAGGTCAGTATAAAGATTTTAGCAGTGGGATGACTATAACACACATGTTTAAAAGCAAGTCCTCAGGTATTTAGTGTGCTATGTAATTTTTTTATATAAGCGTATATGACCTGTCTCCCAGAAAGGGATGGCTTTAGATGATGCAGGGCCTTGGGCAAGCATTCTGGAGGATTTTTAAACAAAATATATAAAACTTGCCAGTCTCCACTCACGTCACCTACCTCTGGCAGCCTCCAAACACACACGTCATTTCTGCAAAACCCAAGCCCAGACCTCATCCAGCCCCGTTCCTCCTCTGCCCTGTTTCACCAGCAGGATGCTAATGCCCGTGCCCACACGTTTTGTTTTAAGAAGTCCTATTCATTCGCTTTGTCATGTCCTCAGTTTCCACTGGAAAATGGAAAAATTCACCTCGGTTATGAAGGAGGTATTTGCCAAAAATAATCTTGGGGTGAATTTCTGGAAGCATCGCTTCTTCCTCGCCTACAACCCAGGGACAGCTGACTCCTTTCGTTATCTAGGAATTGACTGAAGAGAATCTGTCGCTTTTACAGCTGTCAAGTACATCTGACAATATTTGTCCTTGTATTCACATGCATTCTGCAGAGGGCTGCAGAAGGCAAGTGCTTTATCCTTTTGTTTTCCTGATCTCAGATCCCCGGGAGGTTAAAGAGCATTAAATAAAATGTAGAAAAACTTTAGCATCAGAGGTTTCAATATTGTGAAGGGGTTTAGTATATTGTAATTGTTCGACTTTGCTGTTTCCTTGTGGGTCTGTTTCTCCCTCACTGTGATTAAGTTCATGGTGAAGTCTAGATAAATATGACATTTAATGCAATCCTATTCTTGGTGCTATGGAGGCATGCCTTGTAGAGTGTGTCTACTTCACTTTGGTCTACCACAGCATGGCAAGTTCAGCGTGCTTCTGCCACATCTTCCTAGCTCCCTGTCTTTGTTGTTAATAGCTGAACATCCATGTAAGTATAATACTTGGCAACTTAACGTTTGTCTTCCTTAAAGTGCTTCACAGGCCTCCGTGAAGCCCTGTGTCCTGGTTTCGGCTGGGATAGAGTTAATTGTCTTCCCAGTAGCTGGCACAGCGCTGTGTTTTCAGTTCAGTATGAGAAGAATGTTGATAACACCCTGATGTTTTCGGCTGTGCTCAGTCGTGTTTAGACTCAGTCAAGGACTTTTCAGCTTCTCCTGCCCAGCCAGCAAGAAGGCTGGAGGGGCACCGGAAA
>JAVKLA010000081.1:37631631-37704354 GCA_034782735.1 Sagittarius serpentarius
GTTCTTATCTCAACCCACGAGCTTTACTTTATTTTTCCGATTCTCTCCCCCATCCCACTGGGTGGGGGGGAGTGAGTAAGAGGCTGTGTGGTGCTGAGTTGCTGGCTGGGCTTAAACCACGACACCCTGTCAATGTGGTTTGGGGTGGGAAAGGCCTTCTACAATGCAGGAAAAATGGTGACATTGCAGGACTAGGTGTAGATCTTCCAAGGTGCTCATGTACCTAAGGAGCCTGGTTTTGTCTTACGCGCTCTCCAGCGGCAAAGCCATTTAGAAATTTTTCTGTCCCTTCCCACAGCTCCACCTGCAGTTTGTCCTTCCCCTCAGCCACACCAGTTCTGTCCTTTGTGGGGCCTTCTGGAAAGCGGACCAGCAACAACACGTTGCTAAGAGTACGTTCTGGCCCCGTCCCCTTACACAGCCTCTAATGAGGGCTTGTTAAAGATGGAAGCAAAACCAAACCAGGACTTCAGATTTTGCTCGTGGTGACAGAGTGACAGTCCCTTTCAAAAGAAGCATGTGCTCCTTGTTGTACATGCACAGAGGGAGACAACTTTTCACCCTGCCTAAGGTGAAGAAATGTTTCATAGGGGTAAAACAATACAAAGAGCCCCTTCCAAATTTCTGTGTGTTTTGTTTTGTTAGGTCAACATGAATACTAAAATCACGTTGTCTTCTGGCTGGTCACAGCTCTCTGCTTAACAGCTTAGTGGGCTGGGATATGGGTCCCGTGCTTGACTTGCTGCTTAAAGTTGGAAATTCCAGTTCCCCCAGGAAAGCAAGGGCAAACTCCCACGGAGCCAGCATGTCGCACTGCCTGCACCATGAGGTCCACGTCTGGCGTCAGCTTTCCGCACTGCTTCTTGTAATTTTTATTTCGGCCCTCTCCATATAGTTTTTAATAAAGGACATGTTAATGAGGACTGAATAGCATTTATTATCCAGACAGCGTATCATGGCTGGTTAGCCTGAGGGATTGGTAAGAATGTGTATCAGCTCCATGCCACTGTTCGGTCCTTAATTAGGGAATTTTTCTTTAGTAAGGGCTGAACAGCAAAACCATGCAAGGCTTTCAGGTTTACCTTGTGTTGCACCTAAGGAGCAAGTGCCTCTTGTGCACACTCCAGAGGAGACGGTCTTCCACCAAGACCCGTGAAGGGCTTTGCTTGACTTTCTCATCCAGCTGACTTCAGTGCATAAGGGCTGTGTCTGCATGCAGGAGAAGACCCAGGCAGGCATAGCTGCACTACTCCTTTAACTTCTTTACTTTTAAAATGCGTTAGAGGCACTTTATTTCTCCAAGTACGGAAATCAGGGCATGCCTGCATTGCTAGTTAAGCTGTAGTACATACCCAGGTCTTACCTCTAGATGGGTTCATCTGCTTTACATCCCCAGTCCTATTAATTAGGGTTTCTTTCTTTGTACCGGACCATCAAACCTCTAGCTGCAGAGTCAGAGACTTGCCAAACTGCTGTAAGAGCTGAGCTCTCTCTTTTAGTGGGGTCTGAACAAGATGCTTCTCCTCCCAGAGAAACTCTGTAGGTATCTCTGGCCAAAATAAAGCCCTGGTGGCATGGACCATTACTGCATCAGGAAAAACCTCGAAGAATGTTTTTTTCTGCGATCAAGTGATGCAAAAGGACTGTAAGAGCAAACCGACAGCAACCACTCAGTGCCTTCTGTCAAGTGAAAGAAAAACTTACTTTGATCCTTTGGGAGATGCACTTGGACCTAGCTAGTCATGGAATATTTAAAGGAGCCTTGGGGGGACCTTCTGGTGAGAGAGTTTAGTTTGCAGCCACTACCTGTGGTAGCTGCAAACTGTCATGTTTATTTTTCCTCTCCTGGGGAGAAAAAACCAGTGCCTGTTTTCAGTGACAATGGGGGCTTGTCCTGTAAAACAACTTTCTCTATGACTCTTGTGTCATATTTGTGGGGAGGCAAAACTGAGCAAATCAGATTTGTTTACAACAAACAGGACTTGCTCCTCGGAGGCTGTCGTGATGCAGCTTCTCCAGTTCAAAATGATGCTAATTGGCTTCCACCTAGTTACCAAAGGGAGGCTCTGTGTTTTCAGATATGTCACCTGCTGGAAATGACTAGAAGACTGAAAATGTATTCGGTTCCTCAGGGAGTGTTTTTTTATCCTTTTAAATGAGTTTTTGTGTGAAGAGGTATTTGATAGAATATCCCCAGTGTAAGATAAAGAGTTTCCCTGTGTTCAGGACTAATTATCCTCAGGGACACAACAGACTGAACAGCTAGATGAGCCAGAAATAAAATGGTATCTTGTGGCTGTAGTGGGAAGTAGGCAGTTACACTCCTACCATACACGATTAGATGGCTATCGAGCTTGTTATTGTCAGAGAGGAAATGACCGGCTTTCTCATACAGAGCCTCCGCAAATAACAACGTGCGTGTGCGCTGCAGCAGCACTCTCCCTCTGTTGCGCATAGGTAGATGTACATCGCCGGCAGCCGTTGCTGGTCGCACGTATTTCAGACCAGACACGGTCTTTACGCAGTCAGAAGGGAGAACTTTTTGTGTACGTGGTAGTGCACGTGCTTTTCATGTTTACATAACATACATATTTAAAATACACAGCTCTTACTGAAGGATGAGAGCGCATGCTTTTGTTGTTCCTCACAAATCCAGGAATAAAATGAGATTTTGTCATGTTTGGCCAGTGCTTGAGATCTTTTCCTGTTTTCTTTCTCCCTTCAGTTTTTCTCAGATATTTTTTCATTGACACTTAATTCAACGTTTGAGTCTCCAGGTTGTGATGGGAAGCAGAAGGGTAAATGCATGTTGAAATTGTTCTTGTAGTCTGAACAAAACTGACCAGAAATCTCATGAGAATTTCAGGGAAAAGTTGAATTTTGCGTAGGGTTAAGGTGTTTTCTTGTTGGGTTTGGGTGTTGGTTTTTTTTTTCCTCCCCTCCTCAGCCAAAGCTCTCATTAAAGCCAGCTGTAGTTTTGCCTGAATAAGGACCGCAGGATCCAGCCAAATTTTGCAGAATAAAAAGTTCATCTGCTTCTTAAACTCCAGATAAGCATCTGAACTCTGTGCCACATTCCTAAATTAGGTCATTCCCAGCGTGAGCCTGGCTCCAGGAGAAACCCCGCTAGGCCACACCGCTGGGCCATGCTGGGGGAGGCTGCTGTGGGGCAAGGCCTTTGCTCCGTGGGGCAAAGTGGGACGCGTGGGGAGTACTAGGACCTCGCAGCAGGGAAGGGGGCAGGGGAGAGGGCGAGGGGCAGAGCGCTCGTCGAAGGCGTGCGGTTCACCGTGTTTGTCGGGATACGTCGGGCGTCGCGTCGCCCGCCAGTGCTGCGGCGTGCAGCCTGGAGGTGAGAAAAGCCGGGAGGTGAGAAAAGCCGGGAGCGTCGCCGCGCTGGCCCCCGCCGGGAGGGGTGGGCGCAATCTCTCGGCTCGCTGAGGCTGCTCTTTATATCTGGGGGAGACGGAGTGTGTCGGCAAACTCAGCCTCCGTGCCGCTCCCCCTCGCCGACTGAAGGGCAAAAGCCTCGGGCGGAGAGGGCAGTTTCTCTCTTGGCTCTCTCAGGTGCCACTCGGCAACCGCCTTTTCTAGCCGGAGCTCGTTTGCATCGGTCTGCGAAAACCGGGGCTTGTGCCAGAGCGCAGCGCTGCAGGAGCAACCACCAGCCCCAGTGGCCCTCCACCCCGCCTCCTGGGGTAGAGCAAACACATCAGCAAGCAGTTCCTCTAAAGGACTGCTTGGAAGTGTTTATTGCTGAAGTTGCCACGGCAGAGAGACACGTAAAGGAGAAAAGTCCCAGCTCTAGCCAGCGGATTCGTGCTTAGCGTGGTGTTTCAACTAACCGTTGGGTCCGAGCGCGCGGGGTGCCTTTGAGAGCAAGGTGTGCCCGGGGAAGTGTGAAAACAGGGATTGTCTGGCTGAAGGAGTAACCCTTTCGGCGTCGTCCTTTCCTCCAGGCCCTCCAGGTGATGCCGCTGGCAGGACTTGGGGAGCTGCCTCCCAGCATCCCAAGGATTCCTAAATTGTAAACGAGCATTGTGAATGCGAAGGCGGAACTCATAAATTACAATTCTCTAAACGGGGTGCTTGCGACGTGCATTCACGTATTGCAGTCGCAAAGCTATGAATTTTCTGATTTTTTGTCACACTCTGATAAGATTAAAAAAACACAGTTATATTCGATCCTGCTGACTGAGTTGCAGAAGTAATTTCTTGTTCAATTGAAATCTAAAACTTTGGAGATTTCATGTCCACTGGGATGGAAAGTAATTTATCAATTCCCATTAACTTTGGCCACCAATCAGGGAAGTTTTTCTTTTCATTTTAGCAAAAAGGATAATGTATACCACCTACATTTTATACACTGACAGGAATTTCAGAAAGCAAGCAGCTAAAGCTGGGCTCTCTGCCTGTTTCAAAAAAACCCACCCTTTTTCTAAGAAAAACAGAACTTTATATTTGGTCTGCAACTTTTATGAGGGGGAGGATCCAAAAGTCCAAACCTGTATGTTTTGAGACTTGCCCACTTTAAGTTACTTTGAACAGCTTTGTGGGAGATTGTGGCCTTTCAAGCCTCTTATTTTTGTACATGCATGTCTGCATTCCTTTTGGGAGTTGCTCTTCTAATACACAAACATTTACTAATGGTCTTACACCGACTGCAGATTACATTTTTTCCAAGGCCTGCAGGCAGAAAAGGGGAAGTTGCCAGTCCCTTACAAAAACAAGAACAGTGACATGAACTGTGTTCATTTCTTGTAAAGATAAATAAAACACAAGACGTGCAAAGAAGAGGCATTTCGCAGGTTGTTTTAATTCCCTGAAATTCCTACATTAGAACATTTGGAAGAAGGAGAGACTTGCTATTAGTCAACTGTATTGATTTCTGCCACTAAGGAGAGGGGGAGAAAAAATATTTACTGTGCTAAACCACTGGAGCTTTCAACCGGTTCATATTGAGAGCCGTCTCCTGCGGTCTTCCCTCCCTGGCCTTCCCTCTGGGGAAGGGAAGACTGGAAGAGGCCCCAGGGCAGAGTAATGAGAGGGAGCTGCTCTGTGCCTGTCAGCCTCCTCAAGGGAAACAACTGCCTTCTCCTCACTGTTGGCAATGGGTCACAAATTTTCACGATCGCGGCAAATCAAGTACCGCTGCGATTAAGAAGTGCTCATTGTCGCTTTTCCATCTGGTTCCTCTACATGGCCTTCTCAGGTCCTACGAGTACTTGCAAGCATAGTTGTTAAAATGGTCAAAAAATAGTGGCAGTTGATTTGTTTCAAGCTGCTTGATGTTTAGGCTGAGTTTCATGGGAAATTATGCGGTTTTGTGTTTGGGAAAACTGGAGTAAGTGTCATAGTTCTCAGGGTTTTTTTGGTGGTTTTTTTCTGTGTCATTTACAAATATTAAACGTTGAACATTTGCTGTTTGCTTTCTTAACAGAAGACAAGCAAAACCAAGCTCAGCCATTTCACTAAACTCTTAAACGTGAAGGTTGATAGATGGATAGATGTATTTTATATGTGGGCCTACACAGAAAAGTGGCTGGGTAATGATGGTGTCTTCTTCCTCGGCATGACTGCTACTTGTGTGCATTCAGTCAGCTCTTTGACTTTATGACAGAAACAAGTCTTGACTGCTTTTTACTCTTGTTAGCCCTGCAGAAACTACATAGCTAAGCATCAAATACAGCTAAGAGCTAATAAGCTAGATTTTTCAGTGGCAAGCATTGAAGCCTCAGCAGCTCCTTACAACAAGGGGGTAGTAATTTCCAATCAATTGCATCTATACAAGTCCAATGAAAACAGGGGCCATGGACAGGTATAGGCAAAAGCCTAATTTATCTGTCAGGCTGTAGTTTCATTTCTCATGATATTTGAAATGGAAAGGACATAGTTTCCTTGTC
Source organism: Sagittarius serpentarius (assembly GCA_034782735.1). Classification (NCBI taxonomy): domain Eukaryota; kingdom Metazoa; phylum Chordata; class Aves; order Accipitriformes; family Sagittariidae; genus Sagittarius; species Sagittarius serpentarius. The sequence goes on from JAVKLA010000081.1 coordinate 37,637,535, forward strand.
AAAGTCCAGGTTGAACTTGGAGGACCAGAGATGAGAATTTTTTTCATTGTAAACTTAGAGCATTTGAGACTGAAAAACAGCAAGCGTAGGACCTCACAGTATTATTTTGTAAGTGCTTTTCAGGACAGAAGGCATAATGCAAGCACATTGCCAAACGGGGGGAAACAATGAGAGAAAAAGAATCTTTAACAATGATATCTAGTAGGACTGATTTTTGCTAGGAGTAAAGAGGGGCAATTATTAAAGATTGGTAGGGATGCGGTCAGCTAAATGCTGACAGATGTGAAGGATCCAAAAAGGTCCCAAAGGGTACGCTAGCAAAGTTGTAGAGTAATAAATGACCAAACCCTTAATTTTTTTTTCTTTTCAGAAGTTACCAATATATTTAAAGACGTGTATTTTCTCAGGAAGACTAGATTCTTGTGGATAGATTCAAACACAAATAATTCCAGCATCCATATTTTTCTGTGTGGAAAGAAAAACTCACTTCACTCCGTAAGTGTCCCTAATTTCAGGTTAAAAAGAAAAAAACCAGCCACAACACTATACTTCTCAAAAGAGATGAATGCCAAATAAACCCAAACAGATGGCCCGCGTATCTGACGTTTAAGTTTTAATACAATTCTAAGTCTGAGAAATCAAAATGAAACTAATGAAATGGAAGGCTGAACCGGAAAGGTTAAACTTAGGTTTACTCTTTCAGGGCTATACTTTAAGACATCATTTCTTTTCATCATTATTAGATTTTTTTTGTAAATAACAGTTCTTTTAATACAAATTGAATTTCACATTGAAACTAAATAGATGCTCTATTATATATAAAATGCTTTCTAGATTTTATTCTTAAGGTTTTGGCTATACGAGTTCAATGTTGAATCATTAGTGTTTGAAACTGCAGTACATGGTAAGTTGCCCTGACAGATTTTCTGTGATGTTCCTGAAATTAGCCCACTAATTTGTAAACTCCTTTGAAATAGCTGAAAATAACTGCTGTGACTGTAGAAATCTGAAGTGGAGACTGAAAAGAAGATGTGATATTTTGTAATTTTTGAAAATTATGAAAAGCACAAATGGGAGAGCCTGGGAAGCTGTCGTGTCCATTTTCCATTAATAAAGTAATGAAGCAAATGTTAAGGGATGACAGCTGATGAGCAGTAACACACATATATAAAATAATCTCTGACTTAAAAAATTGATTTAAAAAAAAAAAAATACTGAATTTTTAGCCAATGGCAATGATGGCATGACTGAAATACAACTGTTTCTCAATACTGTTAAAGAACTTGATACAATACCTCCAACCTTGAACAATTATTTCTTAGCAGCTTGGGTATAAGTATTGTCTCATGCATGGAAAGAGTCTAAATAAATGGTGGTGATTTGCAGCAAAATATCGAATCCTGAGAGGTGCCCAAGTGAGGTGGTTCTGGGCAGTGTGATGTTAGATTTTGTTTACAGTGTTTATTAATGTTTTGCGAGAGAAGGGTAAACTGCACATTAATTATGTTCCACAGGGACTAAATGCGGAGGTGTAGCAGAAGATGGACTAATCACTTTATCACTTGTATCACTTGCTGGGCACTCTGAGCTGGTATAATTTAGTATAGTCCAACTAAAAGTGGGAATAAATTCTCTCTGATAGGAAATTTATTTCCTAGCCTTGTATGTGGATCTGTGTTTTATTCCCTTCAGACACTATTTATCTATTCTTATACGCCAAGGCTTTTCTCTTATTCTGGGTGCTGGGAACACTGAATGGTTCTTAAACTGCTTGTAGATGATGAGAAGTGCAAATAAACCAGTTTTATTAATGATTAAAAGAGGCAGCGGATAAATATTGAGGATCATGAAGCGACACAAAAAGGACCGGAAAAGGCTGGCAGAGCGGGGACAGGCGGCTGCTGAACCAAACATGACTTTATTCTTTGGGTGCCGTATATTTACAGGGTGTGCTCGCCGCCATCCTGTGGAGAATGAGGCCATAGCCACCCATGGCAAAGTCTCACACAAAGGATATAGTATGATGCTGTGCTCATTCTTGTAGCAAAATGTCTCTAGTTCTTCTAAGTCGATTTCCGCCCTGGCAAGGACCCCCTGACTGTGCACTGAGGAGACCCTGCTCCTTCATGGGGCAGAAAAAGAGGAGGGGGAAGACGGAAAACAAATCCCCTGTACTGGCCTCTGGAAGAGACTTGCGTTATCGGTCTGGAGAGAGGACATGTGTTTCTCAATTGGACAGAACTCATGGACAGGAGGTATTTTCCTGTCAAAATGAGTTTTAAAGAATTTTAAGGCCTGTGCAGTTGCTCAGCAGCCTTTGGGTATGCACGATGGCAGGGTTGCGGGGATGACCACAGCAGGAGCCGTCTAGCTGAGCTGGCTTTCATCAAAGTGGCTGAGGTACCAACAGCACTGAAGTTGCAGGGTACAAACTTCAGCTTTTGCTCAAACCAGTTAAGCTAAAACACGGCAGCTGCTTGTGTTCTGACTGCACCAAGGCTGGCTCTCAGGGCAGGTGCAGACCAGCGCAAGCTTCCTTGCCCTAGAGTGTGTTTTCTGTGAGGGAAGAGTTTAGAAGGGCAAGTTCAAAGGCAGTCCAGGCAGGCAAGACCAGTGCGTTTGAGGCTGCCGGGAACAGTGCCTGCAATTCTAGTGGTATTTAGCACATTGCAATGGAAATGAAAACCCTGTAACATCTTCCATAGACCCTTAAGATGCTTGGAGACAAGACAAAGTTTTGATTTAAACCATTGGTTTAAGTTACTTTAAACAAGAAGAGTGCCTTGAAGTAGCTGAGTTATGGACATGCATTTTGTCCTCTTGCCTCTGGTGTCAGCGTGAAAACTTTTAGGAGAGTAGGAAACGGGGCAATGGGAGTGGGAATACAATAAACTTCTAGAGGAAGATCTTGCCTACCAACACCTAAAAGGCTCTGTGTTAGCAGTGGTTTGAGCTAGTGAGATGTCTTATTTATTCCTTAAGAGTTTTCCATATTGATTGGGCTTAAATGTGCTCCTTCTACAAAAATGTCCATCAGAGTGATTAAATCTTGCATAAAAAGTGCAGTAAATTCTCCCTGGCTCCAAGAGGCTCTTTTGCAGTTGTTCGGCACCGGCACTCCCTCCCCAGCACCCTGTAAATCAGGTAGCATCTGGCAGTTTTGAGTTAGTTCCCCTACCTTGTGTATTCTTTGAGCAAGTGCTGGAGAGAACTGCATTTGGCTACCTGCACAGTCACCTGGGATCTCCTCTGTAACGTCAAGGCTGGAAAACTTGAAAAATGGAAGGCACTGGGATGGGGATTGACATCCTTCCTCCTGCTGCCACCAGCCTTAGGCCCAAACCAATGGAGAGGCAGAGGCAGCTGCTGGAAGGAACAGTAAAAAAAAGGGGCTGGATTCACATCCTGGCAGGTGCCGGGCAGCTACCCTCACAGAGGTTGAGGGACATCCACCTAGCAGTGCAGGGGATGTGCTTGGGGTTTCTCTACGCGCAGGGGACGCTCCTCCAGTGTAATGCATCTTCTGTGGCATCCTCTGGGCTGCTTACTCAGATCTAGGGAGGGTAAATGTTGTCCACTTGCTCTTGAGTGCTATGTGGGGCACCACCTACCCGTAGGGCAGTGAGGTGTTCACGACCTTCTTTCAACATGAAGATTGCAACTATTCTTTTCCTGGGCCTCTCAAGTCAGGAATGATTTTGTTCCCTCTTTTCTTACAGACATGAGGACCGCCAGACTCTGCCTCTCAATCGTGAGGGAGGCATTTAAGGGGCTGCCTTTTCATTGGTGGAGAACCCGTCAACCATGGTGCCTGTGCCATTGGATTCTCTTAGCCATGCCTAAGATGACCTTGAGAAGACGTTAGTGTGCCACCAGCACCCATCTGATTTTGTTTTGCTTCTCTGCTGCTGCAGCACAAATTATGTGGCTGAAAGTCTTTTGTGGTTCTTGGACTCAGATATATCCTGCGAACATTAAATATGGTCTGATTATAAATGCTGCTCCACGGTCTGATTTAGCATGCCTTTGTTGGGCAAACCTCCTGGTGACACTGAATGACTCTCTAAGTGAGGAAAAGTGGATTTTAAAGGGAAAATTCTTTGAAACATTTGTTGGGGAGCTAGTTTGAAAAGAGTAACAGGGGGAAACCATTTTGTATGGAAGACTTTTAATTCCTGACTGAAGTATATAGCAATTTTCATTTAAGGCTTTATGTGTATATCATATATAATATATATATTTTTCTCTTGAAGGGAAGACTTGGGCATTTCAGGCTTTTGAATCAGTTCTCTCTGTCAAGGGCACAAGTCCGAAAGCTGTGATTTTTGGATCACTACTTCTCTGCCAAGCGAGTCTAACTCAGGAAGGTGGTAAAGGTTTTAAACTGGCAGAGATATGCCTGAGGCAAGCTTCAGGCATATCGGCATCACTGCTGCCTTGCTGCTTTGCCAGCAGAAAAGTGGTACCATATAAACTGATTAGAGGAACATGGATAAGGGAGCGGTAGAGGATTCCAGATAAAATAAACAAATGAGACCTTCAGGAAGAGGCAAGTTTTTTTCAGACTTTTGATTCTCCCCCCCCAAAAAAAACCCTGTTTTACTGCTCTGTTTTGAGAGTTTGTCATCAATTGGTGTGCCAATTTAGTCTGAAATCATGTGACTTGGTAAGTTTTAAATAGGGCTACTCCTGGTTTCCTCCCATGTGAATGAGACGTGTTGCACATGAAAGCAAAGGCATTTCTTGTGGAAACCATAGCTTTATATCAGGTTCTTAATTAACATAACAAGCCAGGTGAGAATGCATTTTGCACCTGGTTCTAGATGACACGTTGCAGCACAAGGCATTTGTGAAATTTATATCCAGATTATAATTTTTAAAATTTGATGATTTTTTTTAGACTTCATGGTCTTTGGTTTGAATCTATCTAAACATTAAACATTGACATATAATGCTTTGTATATGTAAACGTACTTTTTACTTTTCATTTTCCAGTAACCACAGGGAGGTTGTCGACAAGACGGAGCTAGGTTCCTCACAGCATTTCATGCAGGGTGGATAAAAGAAAATAAGCTTTAGTTGAAATGAAAGATGCAGACAGCATATAGTCAAGCAATGGAGCAGGTTGTCCAGAGAGGCTGTGCAGTCTCCGTCCTTGAAGGTTTTCAAGACCCAGCTGGGAAAAACCCTGAGCACCCTGGTCTGATCTCATAGCTGACCCTGCTTTTGAGCAGGAGGTTGGACCAGGGACCTTCTGGGGTCCTTCCCAACCTGACTTATCCTAGGATCTTATGATTGTTAGTTGCTAGTCTGTCCAGGCTAATTCCAAAAATTATTACAGGGAGTGTTAGATGAAGATGGAGGTCCTTTCCCAAACTGGAAAACATTGATAAATATGGAAGGGCAGCTGTAATGCTGTCATTGCTTGATGAAGATTGATGTTCAGAAAGACATGTTTATAAATCATCAGGATGGGAGCTGAACTCCCTCTGTCACTGGTTGAACTGTGATTTCTATGTATTCCTAATGTAGTTCTTTGATCAGCTTGGCCAGGGCCTAGGAAGGAGCCTGTGGTTCAACTCCATCCCTCTTTGTTTCATGGCCTCTCCAGGGCAGCAGAGCAGAGATTAATCAGTTGTGAGCAGTTTCATCGGGTTTACATGTTAGTAAAAGTGAGGACAAACCAGGTAAGCTGGGGTTTACGCTGACAAACTCTCTGCTGTGTTACAGTCGCACCCCTGGGAATTTCTTCTTTGAAGCCTTACAGCTTTTTGAAGAAAATTCTTGCCTGCTTTTGGCTCTTTGCTGCCAGTGAAAAGGACATGCAGATCCCCATCTCAAGGTTTTTCCCCTCTTCCATTTCACTTCTGCCGACTGAGCTACAACTTCCACTTTATCTTAGCAAGTCTGCCCAGATCTCCTCCTCCTCCTCCCTCTGGCTCCGCAGGCAATGCTAATGAACCGTTCGCTGAGAACAGCATTTGCAGCACCCCAAACGGTATCTTCGGGGACCCTTTCTGGAAGCCCAGAACTCCTCCACTTCTGCTCCAGGTTTTCTTGCTTAATCAGAAATCCCTGTCCTGAACGCCCGTCCTGGACCCTCACACTTATATTTTTCTCCAAAGGGCAAATTAATTCCGGCTCTTACCCCACTGATTTAAGTGGATTTACCACTGGAACATGAATATCTTATTGTCTTTCACTTCTGAGTACCACTAGTACTAAGATAACTGCAGTTTTATGAGCTCTGTGTTTAGTGACTGTCATTAAAAAAGCAGCAGTTCAGTGCCCTCTGATATTTGAGCTTTACTGTGGTATTTGTAGTATCTTCTATAGTGAGAACAGGAAGTACTGCAGTAAAGACAAAATTTGAGGTACCATAAATGTTAAATTTATTTTAAACGACCCACTGCAGGCTGACAAGAAAGATATACTTAATACTTTAGTCTATAAATATAAAAATTGATCCAAGTCTCTGTCCCAGGAAAGTGAGAAAGAAGTAACATTTTTCTGCCAGAGAAGTTGCCTCTGGTGTGAATGAGTTACCTCTAAACTTTCCAATTTTTAGGTTATTCCATGATTAGCAGTCTTTGGTGGCAGTACCACAGCTTCTTTCTACTCTTTCTACTTTCTACCTAGTCTGCTGTTAGTGGAAGACCACCTTTGCGAGGACCTGACCTTGTCACATGCAGGAGAGCATGTACCTCTAAACTGTGGTTGCTCCAAGTCTGAAGGAAAAGTGCATCGTCTGAGGCTTTCATCCCAAAGCTCTGAGCAACTGTAACTTCTGAAGTACAAATAGAGCAGCCTCAGATGTTTAAAGCTGGCTACCAACAGAGAAGGCCTAATTTTCAAAGCTGCTGGCAGAGGTGGAAACTTATGGAAATTTCCCAAGACTTTTGAAAATTACAAGGTGTTTTGCAAATGTTCTTCATGAGGGGATTTTTGCGTACATTTGTTCTTTGGAGGAAAGACAAACCAGTTGGGTTAATAATGAAAACCAGTTCTGTTTAGGAGGAAATTGCTGCCACACAGCCAACCCCCTGCCTTCGTTGGTGCAGGAATACATCTGCTTTGGTCACAAACCCTTGAAGAGTTATGGAATTTTTCTACCTATGGTAATGAATGTGCGAGGAAAGAAAAAGGGAGCTGGTAGTCTTGTAGCCCTCCTTCCCTTTGCTGCTAGTCCCCTTGGGTGCTACAAACACCCCTGTACCCTGCAACACAGCCGTGAATGCAGCTGTGTATGTCTCCATTTAGATGTTTGTTTTCTGCTTCAGCCTTCTGTCACGCTGATAGTGCCTGGACCCGTTGGCCTCTGAGGATCAACATGCTGCCGCTTGCCCACCTCCCCAGCTACAGCTCCTGCCAAGATCAGCATCCAGCCAGCCATACCAGCGTGTGTTAGCAGTTGGAGAAGTTCAGCGGTCAGTGGCGAACCCTGTTATACATGTTTGGGTTCCTCCTGTGGCCCAGGAGTTAGCTGTCTCCTGTTTTCTCCCAGTGCTAAAACGCTACGCGTCGCAGTCTGCACGGAGATGCGAAAAGGCTGTAGCAGTGCCTCACTGCTTCATGGACTGAGTCACGTCATTAGCAGTCCCCCAGTGCTAAGAGGTTCTGTAAAAAGCGAATTGAAGTAAAATTTGGTTGTAGAGGAACATTTTATAAATGGAGTACGGATTTCTGTTTAGGTGTAGTTGTAGTGTCAGGAGGGGGACTAAATAAAAGGATCTCTCCTGGTTTGAGCTGGTAAGGTGGCTTCTTTTCTGGTGGTTTTAATCCAAGGCTGTGAAAGGTGACTAGAAAAGTTTGGTGCTCAAATGAAAATATTTCAGAGAGGTCTAATTTTCAGAACAGAGGTACAGAACATGGTTTGGAAACTGGACAGTTGTTAGGGGCATCTTAGAAGATGCTCTGTGAATCTGCCACCATTTCATGAAAAACTAGACCATAGGCATTTGAGGAGAGGTATCTGTATTTGCTTTGTTTATATACGCAGGTTGGCTGGTCAAATTAACCACGCAAGTTCTCTAGGATCTTTTTGTAAGGACTGGAGACATTGTTTATTCCAAAAGCAGTGCAGCAGAATGACTAAGAGCATACTCGGAGCCCAGAGAGTGTGGCCAGCTACCACAACTGGCTGAGTTAGGTGGGTGGGCAGCGCAAACATGTCTGCGAACTTCTTCAGGTGTGTGGGTCCTGGATAGCAGCACTGTTGCTTTTTATAATTAATTATACAGTTATGTGTAAAACTATTTAAATATAGTTATGTGTCCTAAAATTGGGAAACACAGTAAATGGAGATGGTATTTGAATGTTGTAGCAGCTTCTGCATTTGAACGTTACAGTGTGCTTAATCATCCTCAGTCATTAAGGAAATTCTGTGTATGAGTGTGTCCATGGGCAAGCATGCACAATTAGCTCTTTCCAGAACCCATCTGGCTGACTCTGTTGCTTCTTCAAAGAGTATAGTGTGTCTTTTAAACCTTTGTTATGCCGCATTTATTTTGTTTGCTTTTTTTTTAAAGGAAACATTGTTCTTCTAAACTTGACCCCCCCCAGCTTTCACAAGTGCCTTTCCATAAAGGTCAAGGGTCGCCTGAGATGCTTTAAAAGTTCAAAACAACTGCAGCAACAAAAGCAAACCCAGCAATTTTCTCTGCATTGGAATATGGAGAAAAAACCTTTCCATTGCAGGCACAAATCTCAGCTGTATTGTGTTCCCAGGCTTATTCTTTTCCTCTCCCATCGGATGCCTGAGGAAAGAAAGGTGCTTGCAACATGAAGGAGAGAAAAGCTAGTTCAAGTTAATATTAACCAAATGTGAGAGGAGGAGCAGGGAGTGATTTCTGAAGTCTGAAATGCTTTTTGGAAAGGACTGCGATGATTTCCTTGTCACCAGCATATAGAAGACGTTTTAGCCTGATGCTGCTTCTGACCAAATGCTGCTGTAGCAAGGCGATGGTTTGAGCCTCTCCCTTGTCCTAATGGAGGGAATGTATAGTTTGAGTATCAATTCCATCCAGCTCTTCTGTCGAAGCCTTCCCAGGTTCTTGTATTTAGAGGCCAGAAAGGCCCTGTGGTGACCTCCTAAATAAAGCAAGTGATGGAATTCAATCCACTGATGTCTGCATAAAGTCCCTAGCTTCTGTTTGAGCTTTGGCTTTAGTAGACATCCAGTTTTGTTTTAAACACATCAGATAACGAGAAATCTACTGTATCCCACAGGAAGCTGCTCAAATAGTTATCTCTTCTCTCTCAAAAGCATGCATTTCATGTTGTGTTTGAACATGTCTAATTTCAGCTCCCTGGTGTTTCGTATCTCATTATCCAAAGATGTTAACATGCATTCAACATCGGGCTTAGACGAGATCACTGGAGCAACTGTTGCCCCAGCTGCTCACCCACCCCCTTCCCAGAGGTTGCTGCCCACCAGAGCAGGGATGGCTAAATGCCTCCTGAAATGACAGTTTACAGTGATAAACTGATCCTGGGCAGCAACGTGCAAGAAATGAAGGCTGAACTGGTTCTTGCTGCAGCCGTACAGTTTGAGCTGCTGCTGCATGCATATCGATATTTTAATGTACTAGACTGAGGTACCTCTTATCTCCATGGATGCAGTTATGATCAAATATCTTCCTAACCTTTTCTTTGAATAGACTGACCTCTGAATCTTTCACTGTGAAATGTGCATTTGAGACCTCAAATCAATTTAGTAACTCTTTTCTGAGCTGTATTTCAACATGCAGACCTGAGACTTGGATAACCATTCCTGGACAATCGTTCTGCAAGCTGTGTTAACCTACATAGACCTCTCCTCAGTGAAAAAAAGGTGAGACCTTCACACAGAGGCTTCTTTCTAAATAAAGTTCCCAATCCTGCAAGTGTGACCTGATGCCAGACTCCTTCAGAAAGATGTGGGTAATGAAGCTTTGATATTTTAACCCCCCATTTAAATACCTCTGAGAAACAAAAAGCAAATGGCAAAATTAAGGTCATTTGAATTACAATTTTTTTTTCTTTGTTTTTCACTGCTGTAGTGGAAAAAGTTAACAGAATACAAAACCTTAGCATTGAAAACACGTTTTTTATTTGATTTTTAAAGAGAAGTACTTCCTTCCAAGAAGGAGCTGGCAGTTCAAAGCGGAATATTAGGACTGTTCATTTCCACTCAGAAGTTCACTGGAGTAGCTGTAATACATTGTGTGACCAAATTAATATGTATGAGACCGTCCAATATGCGCATGCAAAACCTCATTGTTTTTATGGCAGCTCGTTATGCAGCAATTCAATGAAGTCAGCAGTGTAGTCTGAATTCAAGTTACTTTGCAGTGAATTGGAAATCAGAAGTATGAGCTACCTTGCATTGCTGGAGTAGGTGAATTTCATTAATGTTCATTTTGGGAATGATTTAATGATGAGTGGTTGATACATTGCCAACTCATAGTCAGCTCAATATCAACTCATTAGCAGGAAGCTGAACTCTGTCTGAGTTGTTCTGAGACTTGTACCTCAAAAAACACTTAAGGGAGAATCATGATTTTATTAAAAGAAAAAAGTCTTTGATGTAAGAATTTTTTTTTTTTTAAATAAGGTAAGAGTTTATGGAAGTAATGTTATACCTGCCTTGAAATTACTTTCCAGGAAAGCTCTCACCCTTAAAAAAATACAACACAAATAACAAGGTATGTCAATGTCTTTTTCACGCTAACACAAACCCACTATTCTTTGTAACTGCTAGAAGCTGCTTGTGTAGAAGGCCTGCTGTCTTATACTTTTAGATCTAGGAAGTCAACACTGCATTTAATTTAAACCCAGTATACAAAACCAAATCAGTATCAAAAGCACAGACTACATCTGGTCTCCATCAGTTTAGGTACAACATTCAACACACTTGAAAGCACACCACCACCCACAGCAACATCTCCCAGCGTGCTGGGAGCTTCCAACACTACCTTCCTTGCTTTCTTGTTCTCATTTAGAGGTGTTCTTTAAAAACAGACAAATGAACAGACTTCATTTTCGTGATTGACATTTTCCATAATCTTGGGTCTGAGGCACTGGCTCCACCTTTTTATAAGCTATTCCTGCATTCCTTCATTTACTGTCCCAGGCACCGAACAATGTGATCCATAAACTCCATTGATTTGGCATGTACTTTATAGCTCCTAAGACATTTAGATCCCATAGATTCACATTTCTTACCAAATATGTTATTTGGGGATCCCAAATACCTGAGATTATCTTTTAATTGTTTGTTTAACCAAAGTACTGATGGATTGACTTAATTGTGTCTGTTCTCATTTATCTGCTTAAACAAGCAACAAATACCAAAAGATAACAACACTGTTGATTGATTTGACTGCATGACATTTGATGCAATCCATATGGGCCACAAAGTCAGCATTAGGTTTGCAATCACAACAAGTCATCTCCAGAATCTCAAGGAAGAGGAAAGCTGTTGGTGCTAGGAAGAAATTAGATTCCTGTAGTAAAGAATCATTTGTTTTGGTTTGTTCACCCCAGTGACATATATGAAGGCAGTGTCAGTAAATCAGCTGTCAGCTGACAGCAAAACTTAGCTCCAAAAAAATAATTGCAAACTAGGATCTGCCACTTTCACTCCTGGTAGTTTAAAAATACTAATAAAAATAGGAAAACCTGTGACAGGAAGCTGATTTATACAAAACCCAGCAAACCTCTGTTATTTGTAATGTGCAGTTTTCCGCCTCTTAGAAATGATCCCCAAGAGAAATTCATAGTCTGAAGATCTCATTATCCTGTGGATGTTTTAAAATGTCCGAGCCCAGGTCTGGACTTTGGGGATGGACCCTTTTTTTCCCAGGCAAGTCAAAGAGTGGATTCTTGGGTGGTTTTTGGCTCTTAGGTGCCTAGCCAGCTCCTGTAGCGTAAGAAGAGAGAGCAGAAGCTGATCATGGTTTTGATGCAGCGGTGTTGCCATTTCCCTTTGCAGGCAAGCCAGCAGCTGTGGAAGAAATGGAAAGAGAAGAGAGAAGTGGAGCCAGAAAGTCTCAAAGAGAATACTTGGGAAATTCTTGCTGAATTTTTGGATGATTGTATCAATTTTGAGCACCTTGGAAAAAGCAATTTTGTTTTTCTCCTGGTATATTGTATTTGTTTGAGTAGAGCCATTAAAAGCGTAGGCATAATAGTTTGTGAAGCAGCTTGTGACCCATGCTGCTTTTTCTTGCCTTCTTCACCCTAGTTAAACTTTAAAAGCTTCCCACGTTATTGTCAAATGCTTCTTGCAGCTAAGAAGATAAATGCAGCAAATCATCTCCCGTTAACAGGTGAGTTACAGGTTCTCTCTACTGGAAGAACTGACAAACATTTTCTGTACAAGGCACCAGCCTGTTTTCGTTGAACTTGGAATGGAAAATGCAGGCAAACTCTGCGAACTGAAATAGTTTTGGGAACAGAAAAATGGAAAAATTAGGAGCTTAATGTTTTGCTGTGTACCAAGAATGGCTGTCATATTGTGCCAGGTGCTTTCATGAAGAAATTAGCAATAAACATTTAGGGCTGTATCTTCAAGAGAATTGTAACCAACTGAGGTGTACAAAATATTTGCACTGGAGGAAGTGGAAGGTGAGCTAACGAAGAAAAGGTACAGTGTTACATCCAGACCGGGTAAACTGTGCCGGGAAAGAGAGGCTATGCATTTCTATCCTGCAAGCTACCTCTGTTCTGCGACTTGTAAATTTCCCCTCATTTGAATAGTCTCATCTCGGCACCTGGGTCTCTTTGAGGCAATAGGAACTACCTAATGATCAGGAACATATTTCAGAATAAGGAGATTTGTACTTAGGTCTGTCTCTTTTCCGTGCCTAAAGTGTGCTGTTTTTCTAGAAATAACAGAGGGTTGTGATGACAGGTGTTAACGGTTTCTTGCGGGATCCAGATGTTTGATGTTGCTGTTAGATGCTGTGGATACAGAGCTGCTGGCTCAGGTGTAAACGGTACCTGGTCGTGTGAGTTAGGGCTCCAGAAAGCCAGAGGCCACGGTACCTCCTCGTCGGCCCGGCTACTTGTCCGTCAGCTGTTGTACAGTGCAGCTAGGCTTGGCCGCCTCTTTGACCTCAGCTTCGTCAAGCGGTATTATTTTCTTGTCTGCTGCAGGAGGCTCTCACAATGAGGCTAAATTCTGCTTTTCTTAGTCTCATGAGCTACTCTTTTTATGCAGGCCAAAGCAAGCAGAATCTCCTGCAATTACTCCGCTATTTTCCCTTCATCCTTTATAATTTTTAACCTTTTCACTATCCCCTGCTGGCTTGAGTTGGGTAGGGAGTCAGCGCTTACCGCTTACTAATGCCGGGCTGTAATGAATGTGTGTTTTACACCACGTTGCAGCATTTCTGCTGGATTTGGTTCTGACATAAGCTGGTGGGACAAGCTGTCACTTGTCACTCCCGTGATGTTTTCCTTGTGAATGGGTTCTCTGGCATCCTTTTGCCCACAGGACAGTCAGAACTCTTCTCTTGCCTGCTCTGTTTGTTTTCTTCCAGTGCTTATTGCTCTGCTTGCGCCTGATGCAGAGAGGCAGTTACTACCCTTTAGAAATTTGCAATAGGCATTAACCTAGGGCACCGACACAGGCATTTTTGTGATCCAAGGAAGACGTTAAACAGCTGAGGTAAGAGGAGGGATGACCGTACCAAGGAATGAAGCTGGTGCGCTGTGGAAACCGTAGCCAATTACCTCTGGCTGAAGAAAGCGTCAAGGTCTGCTGGCCGAGACGTTGGAGGCTGTTACCTGAGCAGTTCCACGGGGCCCAGGCAATGAGCCAGCACAGCTTCCAGCCTCTGCCAGCCCATTAGCTGCAAGCTACTAATATGACACATCCCTCACGACTTGTGTCCTCTAAAGCCAGCGCTGGACTCAGTCCCAGATCCAAGCTCCTACATCGTGCGTTTTTTCCAGAATTTCAGGTTTTTATTAGAAACAAACCAGCAGACACAAAAGCCTAACCATTCCTTGCTGCTTAAAAAGCACACACAGTGGTCACTGAGGTGCCTGTTTTGGTGTACAGCAGTACCGGTGAGAGGTGTGAGCACACTGGGAACCTCTCTACGGTGCTGATGCTATGGCCCAAAGGTCCATGAGACCCTTTCCAAATCACCTTGTGAGAAGTCTGCGTGAGAAAGACGTGGCAGCCCCAAGCCTGCACTTTCAGGGAAATACCTCTACAGGCCTGAGCAAGCATTGAAATAAGTAGAGAGGAAAAAGTGTTTGCCTAGACTTTACTTGGCTGGAACAAGAGGGTAACTACCGACGCTAATGCTTACTTGGGGGTGGCAGAAGGCAGCAGCCCCGGCACAGCATCCTCTGGAAGGACCAGTAGCTTAACGAACGGTGCAGTGGGCTTCTCGCCAGTACAACTAATACCTACACATACGCTTTCTAGAAGGACACCTCTTCACCTGTGTAAGATGGCTCAAAGCTCTTTTAAGCAAACACCAGCCTTGTCCAGGAAAGCCTAGGCAACACTGACATCTCCAAAGGTGGGAAGAAAAGCCGCAAAGACAAGTGAACACAGCAGCGAAGGGTTAACAGCCCCGCCAGCCAAAAAGCACAGCGGCTGTCCAGTGGAGTAAGGAGAGTCTGGGGAAGCTCCTTCCTTTCTCTGGTGGAAGGAGGCAGCTGGGCAGAGCCCTGCCGGAAACACAGCGCTGCTCGGGCCGTGGGTGACAGACGCCGGCCGGAGGAGCAGAGGTCTCCTGGAGGAAAGCCAACCCATGCCGAGGCCAGGGGCTGCGCTGGCGGACCACGGCATGGCCTGGCGGCACTGCTGGGGCTAGGTCTCTTTGCTTTGAAGAGGAGATGAGGTGTTCACCAGCCTGCGTGACAGCTGAGCACAGGGCAGCCTGAAGCAGCCCTGCAGCCGTCCAAACCACTGCTACGTCAAAACATCAGTGGCCTTTGGGTTTTGTAGTGTTGCTCTCTGTGAACTTGTGTTTTATTGACGGATCAATGTCTGCCTCAGTCTATAGCATTTACCCAGCTTTTCCTCTCTGAAAACTACTGCATAGGAAGTCTCACGGTAGTGACAGGAGGAAGATGGAGCCGTGTCTGCACGCCGGCTTTGGACACAGGCCTGTCACACCCCCCACCACCCCCACCCCACCCCGTTTGTAACAGCCTAGCGCGTTTGGCCAACAGTGTATTTTTCATCAGACTTCATAACCCAACAAAACCCATTCAACAGACTTCTTCATACCAATGCAAAGATGCCATATGTAGGCACTACCTGCCCCGCCCCCCCACCGTGGAGGGGCAGCCCCATCTGGGTGTGTTGTGCCTCTTTAAGCGTAACAGATAAGCCGATTGCCTTCTGTGTAGGCAGCAGTGGCCGCAGGTGGCAATAGGTCTCTCACCTGAGTTAACTCTGGTATTAACAATGGAAACAGCTGGGCCCACTTGTGGTCTTTCCACCCTTAGGCTATTTGTTACTGTTAATCAGCAGGTAGTGGTGAAGCTTGCAGCTGAGCTGATGGAGGAGCCTGGGAAAGTCCCTTGGTGAGCCTGTGTTGGGGCCTTGGGGCACTTTGGCTGTTTTTCTGTGGTGAGTGAGGCTAACCTGGCTGGGGTAGGATGAGATGAGAATTGTCTCTGTAGTCTGTTTTGCTGGCTCTGTTATGTCAGTCTGGATCTTCAGCAGGGGCACGATAACTCATGGTGAGCGTGTAAATAATGTTTTAACCTTGTATAGCTGTTTCTGCAATAAGTGACCATAAGCTGAGAAAGGATGGAATTTGATCCATGCATTATTTTGGTTTTCTCTGAGCACACCCGTGCTGCTATTTAACCTTGCTTTTGAATTTTCTGGTACCTAGAGTCCTTTAATACTGGGTCATGTTGGCTTATACTCAGGAGCAGACTCGGTGCATGGTTCTTTCTGTACCACCGTGGCTTTCAGCCCAGGGCAAGGGGAACGTGCAGTAGTACCTGTTTCAGCTGACCCTGGCCGATTAGGCTATAAGCTTGGACGGCCTGGTAAAGGATACGTGTCCTGTTCAGCCATTGCTCTTGTGTCACTGGTGTCCCTTGAGGGAGGAAGCAGCCTGGCACGGGTGGCAGCTAGTGCTCTCTGCCCCACAGCCCCGCTGTGCACCCAGGGTTGGCAGCTGGGTTAACAGCATAGGAGAGAGAGAGTGTGCTGTGAAGAAATACCCACTCGTGGGCCCGTGTCAGCTGGCAGAAGATCTCAGTGCTCCCAGCTGCCCATCGGCCAGCATGACCACCCCTGCAGCTTGCTTGGTGGAAGCTCCCTACTTGGCTCCAGCTAAGCCGGGCGCCTGAGCCCTCTGCTCGTGCCGCTTCAGGGCACGGACCGTCTCAAGCTGCCGGAGCTCGTGAAGCTGCTCGGTGAGCACCGGGGCTGGAGGACAGCTGGGTTCGCTGTCCTGAGGGCTGGCCCCTCAGCTGCACAGTACATTGCTGTAGTCCTACAGGCAAGGAGCTTGGCCCCAACAACTGAGTAGCTATTTCTGCCCTTCTCTAAACGATATTTCAGAAAATAGTATTAACCCATGAAAACTGAACTAGTCAGATTACGACCACAGTCTACAGGTGCCTTGGTGTTTAGATGTCTGGGAGAAGAAAGCTTGTGTTTTCTCATGCATGTGTATTTTTGCGTATGATATTCCATTAACACTCTTTGGCTGTGTGTACAATTAGATACAAGCCTCTTGTAATATTACGCAATTTTTGATAAGAGCACTCTTCTGTTTTGTGGTAGCTCTCACAATTTTTACAGTCACTACTTTGTTTGGGTCAGGTTGTAATCTTTCTGCAGAACCTCAATGTCTCAGAAAAGTTATGAGTCTATCAAAAAGCAGCAGTTTAATTTTATAGGCACACCTGTGAATTTAATTCTCTCTCTAAAACTTCTCTTAAGCCCTTAAAGGGTCATTCCAAACTCAAGGGGGGAAGCTTTGATTGCATCGTCTCAGTAAACTGCACGATATATAGACATACTGAACCTGACAAGTGAGCGTTCATTAATCCTGAAACCTGGCCAAGTCACTTGTAATTCCAAAAGGCACTGCATTTAAAATGAAAAGTTCCCCTTATGATAAAGGCCCATTTATTACTTTTTAAATTTATTTTATATCTTACTGCTGTCATCCATTAGTAACTGCCAACAGCTATTAGTAAGGTCATTGGTAGTTGAAAGTTTTCCTCACCTGAGGAAATCTTAGTGAACTATAAATTCTAGGACATGGATATTCTTCCCCACTTCATAAACTGAAGTAAAAAAATTTTTTACATGCTACATCAAATCAGCTGATAGAGTAACTTCTACCCTCCTGAGGGCTATGTCAAAGGGGAGCTGGAGCAAACCTGCCTTCCAGTGCAGCCTCCCATCTTGCTCTTAAAGAAGATGCATTTGAGGCTATCATTATTGTGTTGTATATAACAATAGTATTTCTTCCTAGGGTTTCACAAAAAACCCTTTTCTGTTTCAGGCAACAAGGTGAGAGAACCCTTTGTCTTGAAAAATTGGAGGTAGCTGTAGAACAACATCTTTTAAGGACTCCTTTTAAAGTGATCTTGTATGGTAGTGAGTTTTTAAGTCCAGTTTTCTTGGCAGTGGCCTAAGCCAAGTCACACTGCAAATTTATCCAAAAGTTTGCTAGAAGGGAGAAAAAGAAGAAGAAAACAGACAAAGAAAATGTATTTAGCAGCACCTAAAAATCTGGGGAGGATGATCGTGACCAGAGTAAGTTAATTGAGCACTGTTTAAATTCTGATTAAAACTTTTTTGTTTTACGGTGAAGTTAATGACTATATGTCTCTTATTGTGTGCTTCCCTTTTACCTAAAGCAAAAATACTTACAAGCTGTGGCGAAGCCTCTTTATGAGGTACCGATAACTTGACTAAACGAAAGTACCTGAAATCCCTGGACTGTCTATTCTTGAAGATATTCACTGCAATTTTGTAATTTTTGGCAATTTAGGGAAGGTAAAATTGCCACTCTGTTGAAGTCAATGTGAGCTCTGATATTTATTTCAGTAGGACTAGTATTTCTGAGAGAGTCCATTACCTGAGGAGCTCCCTCCTTATGGACTGGTGAGTAGCCCGCATGCTTATTTGAACCTGTTACATGCTTATCTGATCCTGTTGAGGTTTTTCTGTCACTAAATATGAAGTGTATCTAGCCTGCATTTTGGTGGAGGCTTTTTTTTTTTTTTTTTTTTTTTTTTTTTTTTAATAAATACTGAGGAAGGCTGAAAAGTCAAAAGGAGAGAATTGCCATGATTAGACGTGCACCTTAGGGAAGCTTGAGTGCTGACCCAGGTAAGTATTTATTTATGCTGGCTCAAGCTGAGGGGGTGCCAGAGACCCTCCGCAGGGCAATCTGCATGCTGTGGGCAAACCCTGAGCTTACCGAGCTTGCTTAGAGAGAAGCTCTTTAAAGCTATTACTAGGCAGAACAACATACTTTGACTTCAGCGACAAGAAAGAGGTTTTTTAACATCGGACAACTCGTGCCACGGCTGTTACACAATAAAAGGGCAGTGGGTACACCAAGGCACTCTGGTTTTACTGGGAGGTGAATTAGCCGAGGTTGAATCATCAGGGTCTAGAATAGTGCTGACCTTGCCTAGCTGTTAGTAAAACCTGCAAGCACCTGTGGCCCCTTGCATTTTACAGCAAGATGACTATCCCAAGTTTATCTCTGCTTAAATAAAGAAAGGTAAATATCCTCTCCCCACCTAATACCTTTGTGGTAGAGAAGACAGTACCCTCAATCTTGAGAGACCTGTTAGTTGTCTGGCCTCAATAAAAAATTCTCTTTATATTCTCTGTAACTGAATCTTGTCTCTGGGACAGGAAAAGTGAGGGAAGAAAGACTACATGAGACTGGAAAAAGAGAGGGGAAGGAATGGAAGAGAGAGATGGGAAACCTGATTAATATACAATCACCCTGGAAAGCCCTGAAGTATTCTGATTTCTACTTTGTCTTATTTATACATCTTAACACTGTTTTCTGTTTGTTCTCTAGCTCTAGAAAATTATAATTGCTCCATACTTTGCAAATACTAATGGCTTTAATAGATTAAATCTGTGGTAATGTCTATGCAACCTAATAAAGCTGGGTAGTTTGTAATGCAGTGTATTAGGATTTCTATTCTTACTGTGTTGGCAAGAGGGAATATGACAACAAGGGAAACAATTCTAAGAGCATGCAAACAAAACCCAAGGAAGGCTTGTGAGTCTTCTGACTCAGAATAAAATGAATTTATAATGAAAGCCTTCACAAAAGGGAGCCTTTATTTCTGCACTGAATGTTATTTTCTAGAGGTATTTGACAGTGTTGCTCATATCTTGGAATCTGGAGAACAAAGAGAAATGATTTTCATTTCTTTTCCAGTAAAACATTCCCTTGATGTTTGAGTTCAGTTTTGGTAATACTCTAATAGGTTGCACTTATATACAGCTTTCCATTTTAAAATCTGAAGTATCATATGTATACCACACTAAACCTCACATACCCTCCTGGTGTTGGGCAGCAGGAACATCCTTGAATCACAGGAGTGGAAACGGAGACATTGAATGCGATTTCCTTAGTATCCCCCACCACATCTGAGGCAGAGTTGAGGGGACAGTCTAACAGATTTCATCCTGGCTTCTCTTGCTGCATGCGAACTGTGAAGCTGGATACTTACTGGGATCCCTCTGCCTGGGTGGATTTTCTTCTTTCCCAAAGGAAGAGCCTGGGATTGCAGAAACACGCCAGTGAAGAGTGGCAGCAAAAAAGACTGATAAACTTGTCCATGGGTTGGCACTGAGTGTGAGTAAGGACAGAACGTGGCACAGAGACTAGGACTATCAGAGGTGTACAGGCAGATCTTCCTATAGCAGTTTAGGGAACTGCTTGAGCTGGACATTTGGTCTGAACCAGCACGAAGGCTCTAACTGTCTACAGACACTCCTGTCCCTTGCTGTTCTTCCCGTGCCTGTGAAGGGGGAGGACTTACCCTTGCCTCGGCTGCTCCTGTGCAAATCGTGTGGAACAAAACAGAAAAACCACACCAGTTTGGCAGCAGGTGTGGCTAAGCATCCTGTCAACAAACCCCTACAAGAGGGGGCAACTTCAGGCAGAAAGTGTGGTTAGCTGGAAATATGGTGGTTTAATGTGCTTTGTGTGTATATGAGGAACTTGCAGAGTTGAAAAATAATGTTGGGGTTTTTTTCCCCAAAAATCTTGTGTTGTGTCTGAATGAAATGTTTCATTTTATGTCCGTCTCCTGGACTTTTTTTTTTTTTTTTATAAAAGTAGAATTTTTGGCTTTTCCATTGCAGAATTCAGAGGAAGAGATACTAATCAGCTTGTAGGTGCGCTCGCTACCTACCAAGTGTTTGCATACTGTAAGCTGCTTTCAATTCTAATTAAAATCATTGTGATTTGGAAACCAGCTTCATGAACCAAAACCTCTGCCACTGAGTTGGGGACAGAAACAGACTTCTGAAAACTTTGCTTCAATTATGTATGTTATACAGTGCATTTGAAGAAGCTTTCTGAATTGCTGCTGCTTTCCCTGTAAATCTGCCCATCAAATCCCCATTATATGCCCACTGCTAGGCACTAAATAAGTGTGTGTGTAACTATTATGTTCCTTGCGTTCTCTGCTCTATACCTCTAAATGCCTACCGACTGCCTTTCTGAAAAGACAAGAGATCATTTTGTATAACGTCCAATACAAGCAGGAAAGGAGAGGTACAGTTTCCTTTTGTATCATCTAACATAGTTATCTTAGCAGGAAGAATGTTTGGTCTTTTGTGTGTGGATAAATATGATGGGATTGAACTATGAGTCTGTACCCACAACACTTTGGATGTATTGTCCTAGAATATTGCATCAGATTTAATAATGTATAGGACTGGATGGACAAATGCGTATCTGATCATCTTCCATTAACTTTACTCGTAAAGAAACCTAAAGCAGGGGTTTCCTTTCCTCAAGGTTTGAGGGGCTGTTTCCCTGTTTTTACACACTGATGCTCTGCTGCAGCACAACTTGATGCCAGCACTTGACCTTGCCTCTGAGTTGAAGGATCAGTGAGAAGTTGTTTATGCTGTGCTCGATCTCATTAGGAGTGTTTTCACTATCATGATAACCATAAACTGTTATGGGAACTGATCAATTCCAGCAGGGAACAATTATATGGGGGAAGCCTGAAACACGGGTTTGTCTGTTGGCAGGTGTGGCTGCCAGAGATTCATCTACTGATGACTGTCTCTGTTTTACTCTTTCAAAATAATGTTGGGGGGGCGGGGAAAGGAAGCTTTAGCCCCTTATAAGAAACGCTTACAGAAGTGCTAATTCTACTGGTTGCTCTTTGTCTGTCTACTAGGCGGTCTCTGTTCATCTCCGTTTTCATGGTGCCTACTGAGGAGCAATGGTAAGGCTGCTTCCTGGCTGAACCAGGGGGTTGCTGAGCTGGGGCCAACTAGTGGTGTCAGTGCAGGTGTAAAACAGCAATGTTCATTCGATGAAAAATGTCTCTAAATGCACGGTTTCGGTGTGTATGCCTCTGCTTCAGCTGACCTCTGGAAGTACTCTAATGCTCTTCCACTTGCTGTGCTTCGGTTCTTACGAGTTTTGAATTCAATAAAATTCCATTTGGCAGATTCCACTGTCTCTTTCCTATATCTTGTACTGTTTGAGTCTCCTATTAATGAGAAGTTATTTAGCAATGTTAATTCCTTTGTCTTGTGACTCTTAATCGATTGAATAATAAGAACCCATTGTGCTCTTTACAGTTATTCTGGGTAATAATAGTGCTAATAGTTATTTGTAAAATATTTTTTTTATAAATCCTTGCCTCCACCCACAGTTTTTATGCTTGGATGACATGGGAAGAAGTGAGTCACCATTGTCATGCTAATGTAATTTCTAATAACAAGGGCTTATGAACTTCTTAAGATTTAATTACATTGTGGCAGGACATGTATACATATCCTATAACTATACTGAAAAGTTTTCTAGTTATTCTCTCCTGCTTTAACCCTTGAAATCTCTCGGGCCTAATATAAAACTGGAAAGTGCACGTGATTAGATACACATTTTTAAATAATGGGTACAGTATAGGTGGATATTCATGCAATGATGGTTGCATCATCTCGGGTGGTGAGTATAACAGCCAAAGCCTGAGGCAGGGGACTGCATGATGGTGGGACTGGAATAGGCTCGTGTCAGCACCACAGGAGTGCCCCAAGGAGTGGGGCTCACTAGAAGAAGGTGGGTGTGGGACTGCAGCCTGTTTCCTTCTCTCATTCAGTCCATACTTCAGTGTTCAGAAGTATTCATAAGTTTTTTTATCTTTAAGGAAATTCTAGGTAATGTACTAACCTTTGTCTGGTTGTGGATGGGAAACTATGATCAAGCACCAAGCCAATACTACGTGGGTCTGACCAAAAATCCTATCTTAGCCTTCAGATTCATCAGAAACTTTGATCTGAGACTACCTGCTATCTGGCCTGGGTTCTTGGAAAGCTTTGCAAGCGTGGTGCATGTAATAATAAAACCTGAAATAGTTGTGTTTCTCTTGCTTTCGGATTTTACTTTGGCAGTTTCATGGTGCGGTTGTGTCTTCTGTTCTCATTTTTGTCCTGCCAGGCAAGTCTAAAGTGTAAAGACGATGAATGGCTTTTGGGGCCCTCCATATAACTGTGGTTGATCTTTCCCTCACAGTAAGCAAGCCAGAAAAGTCCTGGCATGGTTTCTCTTCCCGATCCCTTCTTTTGGCAGCAGTACCTGATGGGAAGCAGTACATCAGGTTTACTTTCCCTTTCCGGTCATGCTCTACAGCTCAAGGCCTAAATGTTGTGATTCAATTTGTTCTAGCTCTGCCTTTCTCCTCTTTACACCATTCCCTCAGGAAAAACTACCAAACAGCTGCCTTCATTTTGGAAAGTAGGATGCTGGTACTCGGGCAAGCCAGAAGTCACTCATAAACAAGGAGATCCTGCCTTTATGTTACACCCCTTTGCCATTAGATTTCTGTTATCCAGTGCTATCATGAAGATCCTAAGAGTACTACTAATACGATGCAGGATTCTGCTCTGGCAACAGTCCTCTAGAGCAAGCTGCTTAAGGATGACTTACGAAATAGTGCAAAATTAGTAAAGCGAAAGACTGCACTGTGTTTAGAGCTGAAATGAAACCTGCACTTTTCTATCCTTTGGGATATCTGGGAGAGGAAAAAGATCTGTTCTGGATTGAAGTAGACTTTTTTTAAATATTTGTGGAATGAAAAATCTGAAAAACCAGGTCTGAGGACTTGGAAACAGGATTTTAGCATAACATCCAAATCCAAGGCTGGGGTTTGGTTCAGCCAAGGTCCCTGAGCTGCCAGCTTTATGATGGGCAGGACAGGAGTCCAAAGCTCCTGGGACTCCCGTGTCCCCATTAAGGACTACTGGCTTAGTCTGGGCTTAGTCTCAGGGCTCTGCCTCAGGGAGCCTGGAAGACATCTAGCCTTGCTTCAGGAAGCATTTGGGCAAATGGTCTGTAGGGGTCCTGCCTCGGCAATTTGGCACTGAATCTGGCAGGTTCCTACTCTTCTGTTGGTAGGTGGCTGAAATTGCTGCATTCCTACAGATGTTTTGATTTGCAGACTATTGCTGGTTTTCAGCAACAACAAAATGTTTCATTGAAAAAGGTCTTCCACTCATAATTATGATGTCCCAAACTGCAGAAATGGAAGCCACATGTCTAAACTGCTGTTATGTTTCAGGTAACAAAGGGAACTTCTGCTAATTGCCTCACTGTTTTCTACTCTTTTCTTTTTACTACTGTAATAAATACAGTCTACTGAAAGCTTTCTTTTGCAGTTCCTTCTGAAAGGAGAGGTAATTACTAAAAACTGGTTCTCTGCTATTTGCCAAACTGTAGCACCATACAGATCTATAAGACCTCAACATCTCTCGTCTCGGGTGAAAAATGAATCCTATTTGATGACTGACCTTCCTAGGAACAGAAGCTTCTCCAGAAAGATATTGGATCTATTGGTTCCCAGGTGCTGCTAGGTAAAAATCATTATCAGAGCACACAAAGGGAAAACTAGTTGCACTAGTTGCTTAGCTTGGTGAATATAGGTCTTAGAAAAATCCCTAAAACTATATGAAGCAGCCTGGGCATCAGATGTGATTGCATCTCTGGGCCTGTAAGGGGAGAGGGCTGTAGCTCAAAACTGATAGGACTTGTGGCAGCGAGCAGCAGAAGTCAGGCAGCTTTAAAAAAAGCACTTCAGAGTTTAGCCTTAATTTGCTGTCTGCCTCTTCTGGGAAGGGGAGTAGATGGTGCAGGGTCAGAAAGCCTCTCCCTTGGTAGGCAAGTTGCTTGCTTTCTCACTTTGTGTACAAATGGAGACAGCATGTGCTCAGTCTGTGTAACGGATTAATTCCATTAATCATTTTAATTCCCCATTAATAGAGTAGCTGATGATTGGTTAGCAGGGCCTCATGCTGCAGTCAGATTTTTGGCGTTGGGGCAGAAGTGACAAGTGATGGCGAGAATCTCCTTGGATACGTCTGACTGAAATATTGGGACCTTAGTCTAGTCCTTTAAACACATCATTTAAGTGGCACGCATTGCTTGACATCACTGAACTGGGCTGTGACTCTATGACTTCACCCAGCAGTAGACTAAGGTGAGACTTCTCAGCCTTGGCATTGTGTCCCTTGCTCTCCCAGTACTGTGCTGCAAAAGAGCGCAGGGAGAAGATCTTGTTTTGCTCTTCTGGCCCAGTTGAGCTGACTGCTGGTAAAAGGCAGGAAGAGGCAGCAATGAGCCAAGGCTCTCCCTGCTTGTAAAAGGAGAAAAGAATGGTTTCTCCTTCACTCAGAAATGCAGATTTTGTGTGGGGGCAGCCTTTGGAATAAGGAGACTTCTTGTTCTATCTTTCTCACCAAAAGAGGTCCTAATGGGTATGTCCAAAGCTGCCTCGGCAGCTTCAAAGCAATGTTGAAATCCTCTGAAGAAGGTAGATGATTATTTTCTATTATCACAGTCTATGCCTATTTCCTGCTCCCTGCAAAACAGCTGAAAGGAAAAACATTTCTCTACACTTTTTAAAGAAACTATTACAGTTAATGATATTTCTGAGACTAAAATAAGAAACAGTAATTTGAGAAATGTTTGTAATTAACTCTCACTTGTTTGCTCCTCGTTGACATCCCCCTGTTCATAGTAGAATCTGTCCTCTGGTGAAATGCACTATAAAGTAGGATATAGAGCATGAATCTAGTAAGACTGTACTTGGTAATCCAATTGTGGGTTGTTTGTTTCTTATCCTTTATTGCTCCATTTTGTCCTTATTGAAACTACAATATGTTGCCTGTATTATTTTATATTCCCCAAGTTTTCTCTCTAATGGCTGGATATGCCCAGCAGTTACTGCTGCTCAGTTCCGTTCCTTTCCTTCAGAACGGAAAGTTCAGGCTTTTGGTAGGCTGTGAAACTCACACCATTTGTAGTCCTCCAGCTTCTCAATTGCTGTAATCATCTGCTGGATGACTTTGCAATATCAGGACTTGCATGAAAGCATCCCATGAGGACCAGGCTGAGCTGGTTTCTTTAGGTTCAAGTTGGATAAAATCCTCTGGCTATTGCCCCTTATAGGAAAGTGAATGTGGAGCGTTGTCTTCTGTTGGATAGTGAGTCCTTAAAATGAATTCTCTGTCACTTTGTGTAATTTTACATTTTGTACTTTTTTTGTCTGAAAGATCATTCAGGTGGTGATCTAAGATACATAGTATTACTCAGCTTCAAAAGTACAGCGTGAGATGTTGGGAATTCAGATGTGAGATTGCTGGCACACTGACAATAAGACTTTAGATAAGAAGGGGAGAAAACCTATTTTTAATTAAAATCAATTATAATGAAATTAGAGTTTTTGATCACTAGTTGCCCACAAAATGATGGGAAATTTTGAAACTTTGGGTTTTGAACAAAAGCTCTCTCCACTGGCATCAACAGGCATGTCTCAGTGAATTGCTTTGAGTTAAGATTATGTTCCAGTCTCTGAATTTATACTGTGCGAAACCAGTAAATGTTGTGGAAAAGAAGCAGAGGATAAATGCTGAAGGTGTGCCTTTATTGCAAAGCTGAGGTAATACATCTTTACATTAAGTCAATACAGCTCAAGAGATTGAGGATGCGCTGGAATTACACTCGGTGGCTGTGTCCCTGTCAGTGCTGTCCTTGCTCTTGCACGTATGAGGCTGAGACTTCTGGAGCTCTTTCTATCCCTGCTGTTAATGAGCTGAGCTCTTGTGAGGTGGCTTCTCTCCCCTCCTGCTGGAGGGTTGGGGGAGGATTTGGAGCTGGTGGCTTTGCGGTGATGCTTGTTTCCTTCTGCTCTGAAGTGTGATTATGCAAATGGCTTATTTGTACTGTTTGAGCTGGCCCGTGTAAGTTAGAAGTGCTACAACACTCAAGCTAAGGGATTTTTTTTAATTTTTTTTTTAATAGCAGCCGAGTCCTCATGTAAGTCCTCATTGGCAAGTTGCTCAACAGAGCTTGCTTAGAAAGATGCAGACTGAGGCTGCCTTCATACTGGGCAGGAGCATTAGCAGAGACACCTGAAACTCATATTCAAAAACAAGGTTCAGCTTGACTCAGGCTTGTGTTTGGATAAGCAAGCACACCTCTCTCATCATGGCTGCTTTTTTTTTTTTTTTTTTTTTTTAAAAAAACCAACACTTTATTCAGACCTGTGAGTTTCGATGTTGCTCTCTCAGGAGGAGTTTTGTTGTCATTGCCTGTGACTAATTACCGTTCCTCTGCAGTCACTGGCACGCACAAATTGTTCTTAAATTTTGGGCATGTACCTCACGTCACAGCTACTGAGGCCTCTTGGGTTGCCAACCTCAGCTGTGCCCTCAGCTTACATGCTGAGCTGAGAAGTCATGACTTTTTTCAGTTTTTTTTTTTTTTCCCTCTGTGCTTCATGGTTTGATGTGTATTCATTTCACGTTTTCAGCTTTTCTCCCTGAGAGCTTAAAAACTTACTAGAAAAGAAACAACATGAAAGATGCTTATGCGAGTCCTCAGCTTCAGCTGTGATTAGAGCACTAGATTAATGATATAACCCTATGAGCTGGCAGTACCACAGAAGTATGGCTGCATCCATTCAACAGGCCTAGTTGGGGGATCAGAAGAAAATGTGGGGGTGGTACCGGCAAGAATGTTGCATGTCGTTACATCAACAGAGAATGACTCTGAATCTGTCTCTGCGGGTCAACGGCTCGTACTATGAAGAGATAGCTTAAGACTTGGAGGTCTCTCTCCCAAGGATTTGAAGTCCACTGTGGTACCTCTGTGTTCATCTCCTGCATAATGCAGCCCATGCTGGAAATAATTTCCATTTGAACAGATGGTTTCCAGCGGGGATAATGGGACTTCTGGAGGGAGGAGAAAGAGAATATCAGGGAGTAGGAAGTTCTCCAGAATTTGAAGAGCTTTGGGAAGCCATGGTTGTAGCTCCTCTCCCATACCTCACCTCTCCCAAGACTGCCTCGCTGTCTTCCTCTCCCTGAAGGCACTGGCTCCCACTGCCTTTCTTGCTTGCTGCAGTTTTCCTGGTAAGTCAGGAGGAGCCAAGTTTTCCTCACCTCTCCCAAAGTCCTGTTCCTCACCGGTGCAGCCACCAAGCTGGAGAGAGGCTGGGATGCAGGGCTGGGTCCTGCTGCACTGTGATGAGGAGCAGAGCTAGGATGCGGGCATTAAGCATCGTAAGAGACCTCAGTTGTGCTCTTGCTGGCAGGGCTGCCCCCGTGCATGTGACAACCTTTCTCGTGGCAGTGGGAGCTCTGCAGGCATGTGGTGGCTATTCAGGCTGGGATGAGTATTTCTTACCTCCTCGTATACAAAATAGGCAGATTACTGCTCACTGCAGGGTGCTGACCTGCGCAGCTAACTGCTGTACCGGTGGCTCGTTTTTCTGTGTTGCTGTTGCCAATGTATTTATATTAATGTTATTTATTAAGGAAAATAAAAGCAGCAAAAATCACCTGGGTCACCAAGTCTAGTCCCTCCTGACTGCAGGCAGCCAGAGAAGAGATGACGGTCTGGAGAGCATCTGCTCCTCCGGCTTCGCCCTGTCACAAGCAGGGTGGGTTTCGGTAATGAGGTCAAGGTTCATTCCTGTCCAGAGTACAACAGTTCATAAGGATTTCACAATCCAGATATTAACATTTCAATGAACAGACTAAGATTCCTGTTTTGTTTTGAAATGTAGAGAGGATCTTGCTTCCTTAGCCTTTATTTCCCTTTCTCTTCTTATTTACAATCTTGCTTTAGCAGTTCAGTCTGGTTTCGCAGATAAGAAACCCTTGCTTTGGCCAGGGTGAAAGTCTCTTCTTGATGTACTTTTCCGAGGAGCACGTGCTGGGCGTGAGTGGTTCAAGGAGGGGCAGCGGAGTTCTCTCTCCACCTCTTGGGACTTGCTCCATCCAGGACACCAGCCTTTGTTTTGCTTTCAGAGCCCCAGTCCTGAGAACAAAGGCCTGCTTTACCAAGGCAGGCTCTTACAAAGACAGAAAATGCACCTTTAAGGCCCCCACAAGCAGCCGCTGGGGACTGGCGGCTCGGAGAGGACAAATCTGAGGTAACAGCATGGTTTCGGTGGGAGCCTGACTCCGCTTCGGAAAGGACAGTGCTTTCCCCATGACGTTGAGCTGGTACCAGAAATAGAAGCAGGCTGTCTCTGTCTACCATGTGGTTTTTAATGACTTCATGACGATGACATGAGTAACCCTGCGAGTATGCTGTAACCGGTGACAAGAAGCTGGAGATAGCAGTGTATGTGGTTTTCTCATTACATATTCTAGATACAGGAGGTAACAGGACATGAGTCCAAAAGTATATGATTTAAATAAGACCCAAATTATTCTACATCACTGTGACATCTCTCTTGGGAATATGCGTTAGAATTAATAGCGAGGAAACTGGAAAGGTCCTGCTAATATTACTAGTTAGGGTTTTAGTCGTTCTAGTGATCCAGAGATCCCAATTTATCTTGGCCCAACCTATGACCACACGCAAGCACACACTAAAATGTTCCTGTCGCCACAGCCTCGGATTATAGCACGATGCAATGATAGCGCTATTTTGAGTTTAGGGACAACTGTGGTCCTCCTCTTCAGACAGCAGGAGTGGTTAAACCCTCTGGGGCATCGCGGTGCTCTTCAGGTGGTGGTCTACATGTATGTTGGTGCCCCGGTCAGAGGAACATCCTGGACTCTTCAGGTATCCGTGGCACAGAAGAACCACTTGAGCCTTGGAAACAACAGGGGAGAAAAGCACAGAGGAAGGCTTTCGGCACAGCTGCCTTGTGTAACTCCGACAAGGCCAGGAAAGAGAAGTGTTTTCAGATGGTGTGCTGACGGAGAGATGCAAATGAAGAAGTGATCTCCTGTCGTGTGACACCCGGCAAACAGGACTTGGTGTTCCTTGTCAGGGAGCAGGGTTTCTGCACTGCCAAATGCTTCCTCCTGATAGAACAATTTGCAAGATCCCAAATTTTTGGGAACTATTGAGTTCAGAGAGAGTAGCAATGCAGCTGAAAGTGTTACGTAAACAACGTATGTTGGATGTCTGACGTGCGGAGCTGGTTTGCTCCACTCAGAGCACGAAAACCTGCATAGAACATAGGAGCCCTATCTCCCATTTTAACAGTGTGAAAGGGCACTAAAAAGCAGAAAGGTGAATCTCTATTTAATTTTATAGTAAGATTATAGCTTTTTCTTATATTTTATTGGATGTTTGCATAAGGGAGACCAGTATGTGAGTTAGATTTCAATGAAAAGGCCCAGTCAGAACATAAGCTCAATAATTAGGCTTGGATTCCTCTGAAATGACTTTTGCCATCTAAAATGTATTCATCAGGCCTAAGCCAGCTGTCTAGGCACCCTCTATAGTTAAAAGAGGGGTATCTCCTGAGGCCAACTTAGGCCTTCTTAGAAGGACTTCTAAAATAAGCAGGATTATTTGTCATCTGAAGGCAATTTGCTCTTTCTTCATTAGAGGCAAAGCTTTAGATGACTTGCTTATTTTTACGTGCTTACCCTTGTTCCTGCTTGTTGAGCTGCTGTTTGAAAGCCCAGCCTTGCCATGCCTGCTGCAGCCTGGGCAGAGTCCTTCGTTTTCATGGCATCCAACAATGAATTGCTGCAACAGCACTAAAAAGCCCTCTACAAACTGTTATTTTTCTCAGTCTTGACTTGCATCTTCTCAGTCGATTGCAGTTTCTGCTTTGTCTCCAGATTCATATTCAAGTGCTGTCGTATTTGCTGGTTTTCTTATGAATTGTGCTGCTGGTGCTCTGACAACTGAGTGCTGCCTTGGTGGTGGCATTACTGCAGGGCATTTGTGCTGTGCCTACAATGACAGGGCCTGACATTCAAAGCTTGGCTTCATCCAGTTCCTTGAGGGGGGTTGAGAGCGAATTCTTGCCTGCGAGCTGCAGCCTTGATGCCAAATCTTTTAAGGAAGCCTGTATCTTGGAGGTGAGAGCTCCCCTTCTTCCTGCTCATTAGGTGGTCGGGTCTGCTACGGCGGTTCCACTCGTACAATGCCACAGGCAGGAGTTGCTGCTGCTGCTTTTTGCGTTTTTACCTGGATCATTTGCATCCTGCCCCTCTGCCTTTGAGGCTCGGGTTAGGTATCAGATTCAAGAGGAGGCTGTAAGACGGAGAAGCATGCTGACTGCTTTCTAAATCAACTCTGATGAGAGATGAAAAATTCATTTCTCTTTTATATATAATATATATTTATGAAAGCACTGTCTTTCTGCAGGCATTAGCATTTTTACCAACTTATAATAAATCAGTCAAAATGGATCATTCTTTGTGTTTGTTCGTGTGTATTGTTAAACCTGCCTGCATTTCTGAATGTTTATTTTCTCTGGTTTGGTTTAGGTTTTGTTTTGACTTCATACAATTGATCTTAGTGCATAGTTTCCGATATCTAGCTCTTGTGCTGCAGATGAGAGAGACGCAAGCAGAACGTTGGATCCCTCCTTGGTTGGCAAGGCATTTGAAGAGGGTAATGGCTACTCAAATGGCGGTGAGGGAGCGAGCAGACTCGTGAGGGGAAAACCCAAGCTGGCTTTTATTGCAAAGACGCTGTGATAGTAGAAACCTTATGCACCAGAGCAGTATAAAGGACTAGAAAACGGGTCAAAGATACGTGCGTTCCCTCCACCCAAGTAAAAATTCCATATAAGCATGTTGATCCAGTCGAAAGCATAGTCTGATCTCAGGCTCCCTGGGACTTGGGGTCTCCTCGCTGAGCTAGCTTGCTGCCTTGCTTCCTCCCTTTGCTACTCCCTCCTCCTTCCTTGCTCTCCTAGGGGAGGAAAAAGGATTTGCTTCCTTTCAAGTTTCCCATGCTCAACTCCCACTGATCAGTTAAGGCTTCAATAATTCCTTGTTTCTGCTTGCCTAATTGCCTCCTTTAATATCCTGTAGAGGTACGGATTTCCTCTAGTTTTTTTTTACTTCTGAGACCCAACATAATTTTAAACCATAAATAATATTTTTGTACAACTCTTCAGAACCATACTCTTGATTGCTTCACTCCCTCCTTTCTCATGGTCGTTCTCTATAGCCCCATACGGTATGTATAGCCCATCGAAGACAAAATGAGGCATTTCTGAGTACCTCCCTGTCCTTCTGTATTAGCATTTTGAACATGTTAGTACACTTTGAGTCTGCACATGGCCTCACAGCTTGTGGATGTCTTTCAAATATCCACAAACAGAAGGAACCTCTGCAGCTCATGTCTTTGAGCTACAGAAGTTGTGCTGGATGAGTTCAGGGTTTATTTTGTGTAAGGTGACCTGTGATGGGATGTGTCTTCAGGCTGCTTTTGTAGGGCTTCAACTAAACCATGCACAGCTCCGCTTGCCACTCAGTGTCCGCTGTGCTACTCCTGCCCAGCCCTGCATGGCGCACGGCAAAAAGGTGGAATTCACCCCTTGGGGTAAGAAACAGACAGAATGGCTTTATGGAGCAAGAGCAATGGGAGACAGAGGTGGCTGGGTAATTCCTCACTTTGGTGGGGTCTCGGAAGGGAGTACCCTACAGCAGGAGTGAGTGGCAAATGGATTTGGGAAAAGTAACTTGCCACGCCTCCCCCGGAGCTCTGGTGTTGGCTGTGGCAGTATTTCAGGGCTGTACCGTCCCCGCTGCTGGTTTGGCAGGATTTGGCAGAAGGACTCCACAGGGACTCAAGAAAATGTCATGAACGCCTCTAGCTGCTGCTGCAGCATACTATCAGAGAGGCCTTTGGGGCTGGCGTCTTCCACAACTTCCCGTCCTCCTGACAGTAGCACAGTAGTTGAGAGCTCTGTCCGTACCGTGTTGTTCAGGACCGTGCTCTTCAGCAGGCCTTCCTCCATGCCGTGTGGCAATGTCTGGAAACAGTTAAAAAGGGCACAGGTTAAAATGCAGCTAGTAAATACAATGGGAATTTTGAGATACCCGCAAAAGGTGTTGGAGAGGAATGAGCCCAAGTTCCCGGATCACACCAGCACCTTTGGGTGCCCAACCACAGGCTGCGATATTGTTTACCTGTTACCTGTATTATGGTAATGCCTGCAGGTCCCAGTCAGGACCCAGTGCCAGCCAGCATCAGCAATCCCAGATCACCCACCCCCCACCCCAGACACAAAGGAATAGGCCCTGCCCTGGTTTAATCCGCATAAAAAGATTTTTATAAGAATTTCCCCTACTGTAATTACATGGGGCTAACTAAAGTATTCGTACAGCTCTGTCTGAAGTAGTCTGAGCTCCTTGCAGGCCAGGTCCCAGTGGAGGCACCGTTGTTTGTGCCTATCGAACGTCAGCAGACAGCTTTCCTGAAGGGACAAAAAGACGGCTCTCAAGGGGCTGCCCTACCTAAATTTGCTCAGGCTTGTGTCATGAAAGAAACTTGGGCACAATGGCCTATTTCAGCCTTTGTCAGCGGGGGAAGCTGAACCATGGGTAAGGCATACAAGCGAGGAGTCACTCAAAATCGAGATAATCCAATATTTGCTGAGCGGTGCTTGCGTGGTTTTTGTTGGGTGGTGTGCGTTGTGTGAAAAGGCTTGCAGCCCCGGTGAGGTTTCAGAGTAGTCTGGTGCTATCGGGGAGGCCACTGGTATCTTGCCTGAGAAGCAGAATTCAAGTGTTGTGTTTATCTTCTCCTTGTTGATAAGCAAACATAGATACTCAAAACTCTCCTATATCCTTGTGGTTTTCTCATGGCCATTGCCTCGTGTACAGAGCAAAAGGTCCAACAGGCTATTTGTCCCGCTGTCAGATAACCAGTGAGGGCTGGGTGTACACAAGGAGATGGGGCTGGGGTCAGCTTGAACTGAAATTTGCACTTGTGAAGCCCCTGAATTGGGGCAAGCCAAAACCACTTTAAGTTTTCAGGTTTTCTCAGCTATAAAACAGAGAGAAGATGGCTCTGTCCTTATAAAACTTGGTGCTAAGTGCTGTTAGAAAGCATCTTGTCATGGCAGTATTTCTTCCACTCCTGGCACTAAATGATTTTTTTCTTATTTCAGTTTCTTAAAGCAATTTCATGCCTTGATAAAATATAGTCATTTTTCTATGTTGTGTGTAGTAGAGTAGCCACTCTTGAGCAGACCAAATATATTTTGTTCCCTCCCTGTCCTCGCTGCAATACAAAATAGCAAAAGTAATTAGTCCACAGTATGGATGAATTGATTAGATTTTCAGCTTGGGGAACAGATACATTTTAAAATGAGAGCCTCTGGAGCAGTATCTCCCTCCCTAGTACAGAAGTTGACTGGAACTCACAACAGCAGTATATTCCTGATTTTTTAATATTTTTTTTTTCCCCTTTAATTTACTGTGCAATTTAACTGAGGCATTTAAACTCCCTGGCCTTGGTTTATCATGTTCTCTGTTCCACCTGGGCAAAACGGAGCTGCGCAGAGCAGGGTTCAGCATACAGTGAATATGTAGCAACTCTTCTTGATGGAGGGGGTACTCTGGGTTGGGGCGGAGGGGGGCTCGGAGCAGGGGTACTCATCAGGACCCTCGTGGTGCTGACTCTGCCCTCCCCTCCGTCTGTCCACGGTGGCTGCTGAAACAGCTGGATATTGCAGAGGAGTGGAAATTGCTATGGGCAGCCTCTTTGAGGGAGACCCAGGCCAGGTCCTCCCTGTTCCCGCTCCGGGGTGAGAGTAAGGGGCAACGAACCTCCCAGCTGCGCCCTGCGGCTTAGGCGATGCTTAAAGATCTTTGAATAAAAGGTGTAATTAAGTCCTGGCGTTATTCTGTAACTTAAAAATGGTTGAAACTCTGCTTAAGCCCAAATTTAACTAACTTTGTTTTAAACAAAGATTGTTCTAAAACCCTTCTCCAGCTGAAGGTCTATCCGCCAAGTTTCACTGTGGGCCATGCATTTGCATGGCGGAGTGTTACACACTCCTGAAATTTGTGGTTTGCGATGGAAAAACTGGCAGACTTGGTTATATCAGCACTAACAGACATTCAGGATAACTGAAAATACTGGCCCTTGCCAAAAAATTGAATTGTAGGAGTTGAATAGGTTTGGTTTGTTGTTTTTTGGGTTTGTTGTTTTGTTTGGTTTTTTTTGGCTTCAGGTCCTTTCACTTTAGCAACAGAGATTGCTCCTGAATTTATACCTGGGCTATACATGTCTATGACTTCCCTCTCCTGCACCTTCTACTCATGAGCTTGGGGTGAGAATGCAGCCCCCCCCAGCTGAAGAACTGCAGTACTTCTGCCCAATTTCCCCGCACGCCCACATGTATGTGATCAATGGCGGGGGACATTTTAGAACATCCCATTTCTCAGGTCAGGCAGGATGATGCCCTTTGAAAATCCCTATGTCAGGGAAGAAAGGTGGAGGGGAGGTGGGAGGGATACTCATGTTTCACAGAGTCCACAAACTGCAGCCAGACTCAAAAGCTCTTAAGCACAGCCTGACTGCAAAAGGAATTCAATATTCCATTCTCCAGAGTGAATGACGCTGATCAAAGAAGCTGCGTCTGAAAAGACAAGCTCTCTCTCCTGTCCCCTTCACTTCCAGACTTGAAGGAAAAAGTATGAAAGATCACTGTGCCACAGGAACTGCCAACCCCCGTTTCTGTGGGGAAAATCCTTTTTTTTTTTTTTCCCCTGTCGATCTTCCTTTCTTATATCAAAATACTAGTATTTATTTTTAAAAAAGGGAACACTTAACTTTACTTGTACTGCAAAACTGGCTTCAAAAAGGGTAGGACAAATTCAGGCTAGAAAAATCCAGTAGGAACTGCTAAGCAGCTCTAAACAGAGCTGCAAGTGCAATCTCCAGATACAGGCAGCAGGAGGGCATAGCACAGAAGTG
This sequence comes from Sagittarius serpentarius, assembly GCA_034782735.1. Lineage (NCBI taxonomy): Eukaryota > Metazoa > Chordata > Aves > Accipitriformes > Sagittariidae > Sagittarius > Sagittarius serpentarius. Next base: position 37,672,943 of record JAVKLA010000081.1, read on the forward strand.
CGGCTCCGTGCCTGCCCCTGTGCACACTTAGCTTTTGGGAGCTGATAAAGCTGTTGGTGCTGAGCACCGTCCCTGGGAGCATCCTGCTCTCCCCGCAGAGCAGCTGCTGCCTGGGGATGCCGTTCGTGGCCGCTCGAGGTGGGTGTTTTCAAACTCCTTGTCCCTGTGCGAGAGCACAGAGTATTGGAAATGCTTCTGCCCAGGGAGCCAGATATAATCCTCCAGGCCTCAGGAGGACCCTCAGAGAGGTTTACATTCAAAACACCAATGCTGAAAATATAAAAGCGTAAAACTGCATCAGATCAAATAGTTGTAATTATAGCAAGCGTATGAGACAAAACCCTTTGTCTTTATCTCTCTGGGGACACCACACTTCTTGTTTGAGCCCTATTATTGGTGAAGTATGAGTTCTAAAATTATAATAATTAAAATGATGATTATAAAGTGTCAGGGATCGTAATTTTTTTTTTTTTATAGCTGGGAACAGTCTGTTCATTATTGAAGCAAAGATTTGGCTTTAAATTCACATCAGTTTTTAAAAGACAGTGAGAGGGGGAGCATGTTGATGTGAACGTAGCGAGCATGCCCGAGCGGCTGAGGCCCCTTCTCGTGCTGCAGACGGGATCCTCTTTCTCCTCCATCAGGCACGGAGAAGAAGGGACCTGTGGGGAGGGACAGTCCTGGACAATGGGCTGGAAATGTGTCACTGCTTGGCTTTCTGGGGGCCTGCTGGTGACTTCTGCTGCTTTGTAAGCACCAGCTGGACGGCTGCTGCAGCCCACTGCTGGGATGTGGGAGCAGGAGATACATTATTCCCGTTTTCTGGAAAGAGAAGCTGAGGACGAAAAATCGAAAACCACTGTAGGCATCGGCAATTGGAGCACAGGAGCCTTTTAATGTCAAACGCACCTTTAGTTCACCCCTTTACGTTGTATGTCTGGTGCTGGAGCTGCTTCTCGTCACAAAGTCCAGGCTCTGTCTCAGAGCAGAAGGTGGGCTTGCCCCAGGCCAGGGCAGCAGCCTCTGCCAAATGTGGTTGCGTATATCGAGGAGCTGGCTTTGAGCTCTGTAGGTTGCCAGGGCTGGGCTGGGTAACTCAAATGAGAGACTGTCTTGAACGCCTGAGATTCAAAATACTTTGCGTTTTCAGATCAGCTGAACTTTTGGGATGAAATGGCCCCAAAATGTCAGCTATGTCTGTTCTGTGTCAGAAATAAATGAAAGCTGAGGCGAGTGTTAGCTTCGGGCACCCATCCAAAGATGTGGGAGAGAGGAAGAAATCTATACCATAGATTTCAAGAAGCCCATATGTCTGATCTAGGACTCGCTGCCTGTCCCTTGCTGGATCGGGCCCACCTCCATGAAGAAGAGGCTGGGTAGCAGCTGGGGGCTGGAGGAGAAGAGGAGGGGGAAGGAAAGGGAATCAGAGAAACATTGATAAATTCTACTTGGTGAATAACACAATACATGTAGCAGCACAATGGCCTTTTCTGCAGGCAGATTATCCCAGCCAGAGTCTTTGCTATATTAAAAAGAGGGGGGAAAAATAGAGCACCGAAGAAAAGGAAAGGCGGGCTGTACAGCAGCAATCAATGCTGCCCTTTGTGCTGCCTGACATTTGAGGGACTTGTTATCAACGATTGCTGGCTGCTTTATCTAAATGTATCTCCCCAGCTGCCAGGCACAGTGCTGATAGGCAGCAGGATGTGCCGATGGCCCCAGCCGATATGGCCGCTGCCCAATTCACCCGCTTGCCTTGCTGTCAGGGGCCGGCCGGCCGGCTTCTGTCACTCCACTGCTGGCATGCTTGTACCTACCCGCTAAAGCGGGGCGGGGGGAGAGGATGTTTTCCCCCACCACTGCTCCCTTTCCCTATCAGCCACTTCTTTGTCTTTTTAAAGGAGAAAGGAGGAAAAATAGTCCAAAAAAGGGCCAAACTAAAACAAACCGGGAAAAAAAACCCAAGTCAAGAAACTTGGGATGAGGGAGAGATGTGTTGAGGAAAGGAAAATGTACTTTATTCTCTGTTTGTCCTGCAACAGCTCTGTCATCTGCTGCTCTGGCAGAAATTGCCTCATGTGCTCTCGCCCTCTCTCTCCTGCTTTACTGCAAAAGAGTGATAAGAATAATCTACTGCTTGGCTGCTAGGTTGTCTCTTAGTGTGGAAAATGCCCTTCTAATATTTTCTGTTTGTTTATACGACATATATACTTGTGTCTATGTAAAGCAGGGAGCCGTATGCACAAGTTTGCATGCAATTAGTATTAATTTTTATGACTAGAAGTTGATGAATGGGGATAAAAGAAAGGTTAGCTTGTAGCATTTAAATCCTGGGAGGGGTGTGTGTGTATTTTGGTTTTTTTTTTTCTTTTTTTAAATAAAAAAAAGCACGTTGCAGTCCAGTTCCAGCCAGAAAGTAGCTGCTCCTAGGTGTGCAAGCTGCCTGAAGGCAGTTTAATTCTTGCTAAAAAGTAGCCAGTTACTGACAGGTTTTAAAGTGAAAAAGCTCTGGATTGGTGTGGCCTCTTATTTCAAGAGACAGCTTAAATTATTGCCTCTGCTGCTAAAAAGGTTTTGAGGTCTGCATGGAAATGTCAGCTCATAGGCTTGCATGTGTATTTACTCTTGCTTGGTGCTAATGAAGCCATTAAAAATGCAATATGGCACAGCTGAAAGATTTCCCTAAAAATGAGTGTTTTCTGCTGTCTGTGACTTCCTGAAGAAGCAGTCGGGAAAAAAAAAAGTAATACATAAGCACGGTAATACAGAGGCCACTGTAGTAACTGATCTGCTTTTAACGATTCTTCACCAAAATCTGAAAGTAATTAGAGCTCTCAAAAAATGGATGATTCCAGGAGCATAGAGTAAGTTCTTATCTGTCTCATGTTCAGCTGTCTTTTGTTAATTTGTATATTTAGCATACATTTATCAGTTACAGACTCAATTTTAAAGTGTGTGCAAATTGCTACCTTGACCGTAATTGAAAACCTTACATGCATGTAGTGAAAATTAATCTTGGTAGTGTATTTTGAGGAAACTCAGGCCTATTTGAAGCACCGGTTATTTCCCCCCCCCCCCCCCCCCCGATCATTACTGTCTCAGGGAAAGACTTCTGGCACCGTTGTCCTTGCATTTCTTCTGCAGTGAGTTACACCTACTTACATCAAAAGACCCAACGAGGAGAAAGGCAAACATGCAGGAGAGGTGTTGCAGACTGTAAAATCCCACTGGAGAGCCAGAGCCAAAGTCCAGGTACCAATATATAGCTGTTTAACAGCAGAATAGCAAGATTTTAATAAAATACAAGGTTTGCCTTTCAAAAATAAGACAACACGTTAGCGCGTCAAGTTTCCAAGCCGAGAGCGGATGGTGGCGAGGAGTCTTTGATAAAGCTCTGGCTGAGAAAGCAGGGTGTGAAGACTCCAGCCCCGACCTGTGAACTGGGTGCTCGCACTCCTCTCCGCAGCTCCTACTTTTGGCTGGGTCGCAGAGTTCTTGGAGGAGCCAGTGCTCCTCTCCCGTATGAGAAACGGGAACAATTTCACCACGCAGCGTGGAGGGGTGTTAAACGGAGGCCGTTCTGCCTAGCGTTGTCAGTCATCCAGAGTACGGCAGAAACGCTTTTAATTGATAAATGCTGGCCAGCGCTGCGTCCGTTTGCCTTGCTGCTTAACCACCCTGAACAAGGGGAGCACATCCTGCACCCCCTGTTACACCTCAGCCCTTCGCAGGCAGCACAGCTGACAGAGCACAAGCTCAGACCTGCACGGAGTGTAACCTTCCCGAGCATTTCTCTTTCTGTGGCATTAGGAAGCCAATTCCTCCCAAGAGCATGTTTATATCAATCTAAAATTCATTTTGGCTGAAATATTTATGGGGGGGGGGGGGGCCAGGAGGTCTGGGTGTTGAGTGTGGTCAGATCAAGTTAGCTTAAACTGGCAAGGCTGACAAAAGTAGTAATCTCTGTCCCTCCTCCCGTACCTAAATGAGCGTTTATTCCAAGCCCTTTCTTAATGCTGTAACATAATTCATTAGGACAGCCTTAATGAGCTGGTAATTAGTCTGGTGGGAGGGGGTGAGGAGGGGAAATAGAAATGCTAGACAGAGAGAAAGTCGAGCAGGCTGGGGCACCTTAAAGAGCCCTGAGAGAGCCTTTTGTCAACAAAATGGATCGGGCTTGCAGGCAGTAAAACTTTCAAATGACCTTCGTGTCAAAATATTAGGCTGCTATTTTTCGCTAGATGGTGGTTTCATAAACATAAAAAGCACACATATCATTCAGAGTGCTGTAAAATTTGTCTCAAAGATGTGGCGTTTTCTGCCCCCCCCCCTTTTTTTTTCTTTTTTTTTTGTTGCAAGACAAATATCACCTCTATGTGGTATGAGTGGGGGGTGGGGTAAGGGGAATGGCATCTAATATCACAAACTTCTGCTTAGTCTGAAAGTAATGTTAATAGCAGCTCATCTTTGTTCCAGTAAAAAAAAAAGTAAAATACATACATCAGTATACGTGCTAGAGACATATATCGAGAGATGGTGATATTTTCATTTGTAAAATTCAGGAAAATTACTTAGATGTTCATAATTTATGGCAAAAGCTAGATGTTAATACTTCTTTGTGATCTAGAAGACAGATGTGGTATAATATAAAAAACAACAGCTCATTTCTGGAGAAGTGAAGCATCAAAACAGTTGGCTATTCAAGTGCTTTTCCTTCTGTGACATCTTTATTTCCAAGGTTAAATTTTGACATGGGGTTGGAGGGTAGAGGCGAAGGCACAAGGCACAGAAATGATTACTCAAAGCATCCACTTATTTTGTGTTGTGCTTGTCTTTAGGTTCCTTCCCTTTCCGCCCTTATCTAACAAGCCCCGGAGTAGCGGGACTTGTGTAACTTGAATAAGTAGCAGAAGGCTGATAAGACATCGCGTGAGTTGAACCATAAGAATGTGCAAGCAGCAGTAACGGGGATAAGCAGACAACTTAACAAAAGCAAAAGCCAAGGAGATAGCAGAAAGACAGAAGACTTGCCTTACTGACCTGTTGTGCGGTTAACTATTTCTTTCCTATCCACAACATCACACCACGCAGAAGTGCCAAGCTCTTCCCTCTCTGCCTCCTGTCTCTCACCTGTATTTCCCCTCTGAACACTTGAACAATTTATCGTTTGTGAACAGCCATTGCAGGTGATGCACTGGCGGCCAGGCCACTGCCGGGAGCCCAAATCTTCCCCCAAAACTGGCCACAACTGGTGATCACAGAACTTGGGCAAGGGAAAGCCAGGACTGGGCTTAATGCACATCTGGCCCAGCTGTCTGGCCACGACGTGGTGTAACTGCTTGGTATTTAGACAGACATCATATGAAATATTTCTGATGCGGCTGGAAGTGTCGGGACCTGACCTCGTCTGAGGAATTTCCTACGCCTTTGGTGTGCCAAACAGACTTGCCTACGGCCGGTTTGTGGCCGAGGCTGAAGACTGACTGGGTCCGAGCCCGTATGTGAAGGCCACGTGGGGCTGGCTGCCTCGGGCATCCGCAGTTCGATGGGCTTTCCCTTTGAGATCTGAAGGCCATCTTTCCCACATAAAACATGAAATTAAAAGAGAAATTTAGACAAATATGAGAAAAAGTCTGGCTTCTCCTCATGGTCCCAAGCAGAACAGGAAATTTTACTTGCTCTTGTGAAAAGTTGAAGCCTGGAGTTTCACACTGCTCTTACCACCCATCATGTGGAATAGAAAACAACCTGGACTTTTTTTTTTTTTTTTTTTCACCACTAGAATTAATCTCAAGTACTTTGCCACTTTTGTAGTTGTGCTCTGTCAGGAGAGCTGAATATGGATCACGATGGCCTCTGGAGAACAAGTTGTTGAGTTAATAAATGAGGGGTTTATTTTTAATATTATTTATTTTTTTAAGCTAATAGGAAAGATACTCTGTATCTTACAGCATCTGTAGCATAGAGATTCATTTAGAAAGGCTCCAGGCCTAATCAGTTTAGCATGGGGCAAAACACTGGTGTTGCCCTCCAGTGACATTGAATCCTCCTGGCTGGCTGCATCAAAAGTACTGACGAAACTCTCTCTCTCTTTTTTTTTTTTTTTTTCCCTTCTTCTTTGTTCATCCTCTAACACATCATATTCAGGATGCTCCAGGCACACAGTGCAGTAGTAAAGTACCAAAGCTCAGTAAAGAAACTCGATCTGTCCATAAGGTGAAAGGCTACATTTCTAATACATAACACGCCTAGGATGTGACCCCAAAAATGTGTCTTCCAAAATCTGCTTTTTACAGCACAGTTGAGACTTGGAAGGTTCTATCACATAAACAACTGATGAGGCTGCAAGATCTGCCTAGCTCTTCTTATTAGAAAGTTTTCTTTCTTTCTTTTTTCTCTTTTTTTTTTTTTTTAAGTATATTTATTCTTATTCCTCACACCTTGATATGGGCTGAAATTTCCTCTGCTGGGTGTCTGTTGCAGAGTGAAGTTCGTCTTTCTCAGGAAAAGCAAATTTTAGCAGGATTAAGGGAAAAGTACATGCTAAATTCTGGTGACCTTTCTTTGCAAAGTCCTGCCACCACCAGTCAGGACTGAAAAACAGTATTTTGAGTGGAGGCTCACATTGGTTTTAGAGGGGTATCTTCTCCAACTCTCTCTCTGGTAATTTGACAGATTTAGCCAAATTCTTAAGTTCTTGAAAATCTGCAGCATATATAAGCTTGGTAAACGCTTCTCAGGTGGGAGAAAGATGTCCTAAGAGGAGGAGGAATAAAGCTGGAGGGGAGAGGGAGGCTGGGAGGGGAGCTCAGACAAATGAGCTGAAATGCTGTCGGGAAGGAGGCTGGGGCAGCGCACATGGGATCGGGCAGGCTTTGAGGAATACGCAGGGGATGGAGCTGGGGACACGGCTTGCCAGGCAGGAATTAATTGCCTGTGTTTAAGTGCCTGAGGAACGGAGGAAGGAAGCACCTTGGTGAAAAGAGGGGGGACTGTGAGGGAGAGGGTGGACAGATTAGAGCAGAAATGAGCAAGAAGGTCACGTGTTGTGTCCGTAAATACAGAGTTATCTGTGTCCTTCGCAGCAAATGCCTCTCTCCCTGCTCCGGAGTACCTGGAATAGCATCTCGGGTCCTTGAGTTTCAGGATTTGTCTGCTACCAGCAAATAGCCACCGCATCGATTGGCAAAGCCTTACTCCCCCTCTGAAAAATCAAACTGAGTCCCAAATTAGTGGTTCCTTTTGGCTTAATATCCCCGTGACTTGCTTCTATGTACCGTGGAAGTAAATTAACTGTGAATTAGTGCCAGAGCCATAAGGAACTCACACAGAAGTTAATAGTTCTGTCTTCATAGCAGGGACTGAATAATGTGCAGCAGAGTAAGAGCTAGGCGAGTACACAGAAGAATACAAACAAAATATTGAAGAAACGCTGTCTCTGCTGAGGCAAGGGTTCCCAAGGCAAAATATACGATTATGTAATTAAGAGTGGTATCTTAATGCGGAGGCAGTGAGTAAAGGCTCTGCAGGCATCCTTCATTCCAGCGTGTCCTAGTGCCGCTTTGCCACCTGAATAATGATCTTTAACTTACACATTTTGTGTATTTATCATTGCCCTTTTCACCTACCTTGGGCACAGTGTTGAGTGTCAGCAATTCACTGTACACCATCCCTCAGCAGCAATGTTATTTTTCTTGCTCTGGAAATGCCAAAGCTAAAGTTGCCCACGTAACCGCAACTCTGGTCCCCTGTGTAAACACATTACAAGACAGTCTTTAATTACATAAGCTTATATATATGTATATTTTGGGTTTTTTTACCCTGCCGGATGATGCTCAGAGACATCTGGCCATATCGTTCAAAGCGTGGCCCAGGCCTTATTTACCTCGCACCATCCAAACAGCGTACGGAATACAAAGTTATTGATTTGCTCTTGAGTGTTTCAGCTGTGCTCTCAGCAGAGCATTCAAGTACTTTATAGGCACATGTGGATTTGAATTCACAGCACCCCTGTGAGACGAGGGTGACGGTATTCCCATTTTACAGATGGGGAGCTGAGTCACAGGGAGATTAAGGTCAAAGGACCCACCGATTTTGGGGCCCCGGTTTGATGTTCCTGAGTACTTAGTGTTTTTATAGCTCAATATATGTTCAAAGCACAGCTCCCAGAGACTTCAATTACAGCTTCCAGCACTCAGCACTTTGCAAATCAGCCCCCAGGGTTTCAAGTCAGGCATCCAGAAAATGAGGAACACACAGTTGGTGACCACCTGTGGTTTATAACTTGGCCAAATGTGTGTGGATTTTCATGGTAATAGCAAAAGGCACCTCTCTTATTCCTGGGTGATGCTTTTCTCTCTCTGTCAAGCCAACCGATCCCTGCAGTAAAACACAGAGTGCTGCTAAGGTCTCTCAGCGGAGCCGAGGTCTCCTTGGGGAGGAGGGATGCAAGAGGAGGGGACCTACTAGCAAAACAGTACTGTTTCCTTTCATGTCATTTGTGACAACAGCTGACATCACCTTTGTGAACATTTTAGCCTGGCTTTTCAGTTTCTAAGGCGCGGCAACTCGCCTCCAAAGTTTTAAGACTCGAGAGTAAAACTGGGCAAAGTTATGGGAGACTAAATGGGTGACCTTGGACTGAGAGGTAGCGGGCACCCCGCTGCAGGGGCTGTTGCCTGCCCTGCTTCTGATGCTCTCTGGCAGTATACTGAAGGTGAAGGGGCGGTAAACTGAGGCCAATACTCTGCTGCTGCATAGGATTGGTGTGGGAAAAGGAGAACTTTTTAGCTGTGTTCAGCCCGGGGCAAATTTTTATGGCAGAGTGATGAAACCCTGGGAAGTGATGTGTTTAACGGAGACCTCCCTTGCAGACCACAGTTATAGCTATGCAAGTGGCTTTCATAAAAAACATTTAAAATTTAAGCAACATGGAGCTGGAACGCCCAGACATAATGGGTCACTACCTTTGATAGTATTAACAACAGAAAGATAGCGGTGAGTGTGGTAGGGAAGATGCATTATATAAATGAAATAATAAATATGATTTGTTTTCTTGAAATACAGAGAGGTAAAACTGAATTCATCTCATGGTTTTATCTATATTCCATACGTTGTTCTCTGTGCTGGCAGACGCTTATTGCTGAATAAGGTGAAACACAGCTGATGAAATGAGCTGGAGGTTGCTTCAGTTTCACAAGGAGAGAAATACTTGGAATATCAGCTCATAGAATTGCGTAAACTGGGGCGAGCTCCCGTGAGGGGAGAACAGGAGGCGCGATGCACTGAAAGATGCAGGTGGTTTGGACTGAGAGAGGAAAACTACATTGAGAATTGATCCCTGGGAACTGCTGAGATCTGGTGGGATCCTGGGAGAACTCAGAAATTATTTCAAAAGAAGTCAGTAGAGCCAAAAGAAAGACACAAGACACTGGGAATGGACCTCACAAGAATCCAGCCTCCTTAGAGGAGCAATACATGTGAAGAAATGGCTGCTCTTAATTTGCTGGGTTTCTTGTTCACTGTGCGTTCACAGTGCCGATGATCAGTCTGTTCCTTAGCAGCCGCATATTTTGCTTATTAGTTTTCCCGCCGTTCCACAAGAAAACCAAGAGGGATGGCTGGTGGACGGAATGAGATGGCGAGGCAGCAGCTCCTCCTGCACTGACAATAATTAAAGCCCTGCTTGTACGTTCACGCTTGCCGTTACCATTGCAGGCCTTTCAAGGCGCAATGGACTGTCCAGCATCCTATCTTATTATCATAAAAGCTTAGTTATCAGAGGGAAACCTTAGACCTTGGAGAAAGCAGTGGATAGATTTCTCCCTACTGTTTTCATGTAGTTCCCCTTGCTGTCTCTAGGTTGGAAGGTATGTTCTGAAGGACAGTGTTTGAGACCATCCCTTAAAAGTACTGAAAAAAAGAGACAAGGTGCCTACAAGGAATCGAACAAGGAAGAAAGCAAGCATCTTCCTTACCTGAGTCCAGCTGGATCCTGCTCACCTTTTGTTAGCAGCTACCTCATATCAGTGAAATTATTTGCACCAGGTGGGTGAGCAGGATTCGTTCCCTGGCAACATTCAGAGGGCACAGAGGAGAAGCAGCTTATACCCGAAGGAAATGAAAACAAACACAAAAGAAACTTCCCAGCTTCTTTTATCAGCAGTCTTTTACAGGTCACCTTTAAAAGGTTTGCATTTATGGCATCAGTATTTGAACCTCCTTTCTGTACAATCTGTGCGTGTAGGCTGAAGCAAGGCTGCGAGTGCCTGGAAAATGCAGAGGCTAATTACGGCAGTGTGAAAGTAAAATAATGAGAGCTCGAGAATGTGACTGATAAGCAGTTAGATAATAGACTAACAAGCAGGATGTCTGTAGTCCATCAAAGGGCTAATGAAGGTCTCTATGTCCTCTGCTATTGCCTGAGGAGGATGTACAGATGGAAAATATCCCAGAAATGGCATTTAAGGATATACACCACGTACTGACTGCGCGGTGATATAAGGATTGGATTCAGTGAGTGCTTAACCTATGGATAAAGTAATTACTCAATTAAAAAGTGCACACTGGGTACTGATAACCAAGTGGGACATGCTTGAAACAAATGTTTACAAAGGAGGTGGTGCTTGGTGTCTTTGCACTGAGGCTACTGCATGCAGTCTGGCCACCTGCCCGCCGAGCTGGGCTTGCAGCCCGCGGTGCTACGTTGGTTTCGGTGCCCCAGAGAAATGGCACGGCAAGACTGAGGGGGACTGGTGCCTGGGGGTGGCCAGCTTGGGAAAGGGGGATGGAGCTGCTGGTCTTAGAGTTAAAGGGGGCATCTGGCTCACGTGCGTCCCCTCACGTGTCACGGTAATGCGAGACGACCTTTGCTGATAACAGCTCTGTGAACATTGATGCCCCTGCTGTATTTTCAACCTCAGTCGGCTGACTGGCTTTTCTTGGTAAACACGCAAATTCTGACCCTTTGGGGTGAGCTGTTCCAGACAGGGAAATTGGGAAGTTGAGCACTCTGGCAGGCTCAGAAAATGGCAAGAAAACAAAAGAACAAACAAACCAACCCATGACCAGAAAAGATTAATAAAAAAAAAGACATTTTGGCCATTTGGTCATAAATAGTACTGTTCAATAGCACAAGAAATCATGCGGACTGTGCAGGGAGACATAAACCCACTGAATTATGTATTAATATGTCATATAAAAGGAAAAAGTACTAAAGAAATACTGTAGGAAAAATAAATAAAACCACCATTAAAAGTGAACGTGTCCCATTTGGTCAGTTATGCCAAACATAAAACAACAGAAAGTGCAGTTTGGAAGTTAACAACACTTTTAATTTTACTACTGACTTTTCCATTATAAGCCATACAAAGGTGTGGTTAGACCCTAGGCTCAGGAATTGATTTTATGTCTGCGCTCAACTAAATCAGTGGGGTTTTAAAGTATATATCTAGATCTGTATCTCTCTGTATATTTGTATGAAGGAAGAGAGGAAGAAATAACTTGGAAAGCTAGGGATGTGTGAGCTGGCTGATGTTCAATTGGAGCGGACACCCTCTCAAAGGGGCTGTTTGGGTGAAGGGAGCCGGAGCTGAAATCTGCTGGCGATGGCCACGAGGCCGGTGCTTTCCAGCCATCAGCTCAGTGGAGGCAGGACACAGGCACACGTGGAAAAGCGACGTCCTGCTTGCAGCAGCCCGGGCACCGTTTAACAGCGCCCGTCGGGGACGCCTCGGCCCCGCTCAGGTTGCAGCTTCGATTTCACTCTGTCCCTCGGATGTCCCCGTCTTTAATGTGAGACGACAGGTGCCGCGGCCGGTTGGCCATGCGGGGCTAGCTCGGGGAGGCTGGCAGGATGCTGGAAAGGGGCTGTCCATGTTTTCACAGCTGGGCCCGCTCCTTCAGGGTGCCAGGGCCATCGCTTCGCCTGCTGAGCTGCCTGGCACGTCTCTGAGCAGGCTCTAGCTGGCCCCTTTCATACAGGAGGGCAGCTGGGGATGGGGGGTGGGGGGGTGGGCCATGAAATGTATCCATCAGGCCCAGGCTGCTCAGATCCGGGTGCTACTTTGGGACCATCGGCCCTTGTTGAGTGTTTCCCTTGCTGCGAAACGCAGGGCAGCGGACCACGGTGCTGTGTTGCCCGGCCGCAGCCGGCTGATGAGCCCCTGCTCAGCTGCGAGGGCCAGTGTCTCCTCTCTCACACACAAACCTCTGGAGGCATTAAAATGAATTTAAAAAAAAAAGAAAAAAAAAGAAAAAAAGAAAAAAAAGAAAAAAAAAAAGAGGGTGGGAAGATTTTGCAAGCAGAAAGCGCAAATGACACGGAAACCGCTGCTTCATTAAATACATTGGCCTGCTAGAGCTGCATTGCAGATATCCTCTCAGTGTATTTTCAACAGCAAAGCTCCCTTTGGTCAGCCCTGCTGCGACTCGCCTGCTTTTCTTAGCCTGCCCACGGCGATGCTGGTAACATCTTTGTTGGGAAGGGAGAGGCTGGGAGCTGGGGTGGTGACGGCTGGGGCTGGACCGGGTGCTCCGGCACCTGCGCTGGGGATGCTCCCGTCTGCTGCCGGCGTGTTCCTCGTCCTCGGCCGGGGTCTGATGGGGCCGTGCTGTCTGCCTATAGGCTTAGAACCTATAGACCAACACCAAGGGGAGGCAGCGAGACCTACCGTAGCTTATCTTCCCTCGTGGGGATGCCTGCAAACTGCGCTGCAGCGGATGTGTCACCTCGGCGGAGGGGAGAAAGGGCTGGGCTTGGCTTTGGCGTGTGAATTCACAGGGCCGGGCTTTCAGGGTCCTTTTTGGCAGAGCCTGTCTCCAGCGCTGAGAAATGGCTGTTTTTTGATGCTGTTTTGCTTTAATTTTAGAAGCCTGGGACAGTGTTATAGAACATGAGAGCAGAGAGAGAGAGAAAGAAAGGATAGGAGGCAAGTATGTAAATAATCACAATTAATCTGAAGGTCTAATGGCTTGCCTCGCCTCCCACTGTAATTTACCATATGCTCTAGTACTTGTGTGAGACTCCCCAGCTCACGTGTTGTTAGTTTATGTAAGTGTGCACAGACCTTTGGCAAATTTGTATTTTTATTATGTAGAAACTAACATTTAGCTTTCTTGTCGTGGGTATGTTGTAGCATATGTTAGTGTTTATGTTGCAGGGAAAATGAATCTCTTGACTAGAAAATATCTTCTTCTAATATTCTAGAGATTTGTTATTTTGACCTTTTATGTAATGATGTTTTGTCAATAGCAAAGGCAGATCTGAGTGGGACAGGCCAGGTAAAGGCTAGTCATTTGTGTGTTTCACCCTTGGTATATTGTTTCTTCTGGGTCCTTGAGGGGATAATCACATCCAGGTATGATTCAGAAGGTCAACCTGAATTGGAGGGAAATGATTTCTCAGAAGTGGGTATGAAATGGGATGTGGGGGTTTTTTTTCTTTTCTTTTCTTCCCCCCACCCCCTGCCCCCCATTTCAGTTAGAAAAACCTACGTATAGCAGGGATGCTACACCTTTTTTCTTAGTTTTCTGTGTATATGTGTTACCCTTCACAATTTTTTTTTCAATACAATTTTATTTTTAACTTTGTCATGGCAAAATCTTCAATGTTTTCGGTGGGAAATGTGTTTACATCATTGATAATCTGTTTTCTCCAGGGCCAGCAAAGAGGAGCCCACAATATGTTATTACTGGACCAAGGCCAATAGATAACATGCTGTGAGTTTCCACAATTAATGAGGGGAAAAAAAACCCAACTTAGTTCTAGCAGCAGTTTGAAGTGTTTCAAAATTTGGGGTCTAGTTTTCTTCCAGAAGCCTGCGTGGGAAATGTCAGAACTTCTCCGAGTTCCAGGGTACCTGGATCTGGGCGTATAGCCTAAGCCAGCCCTAATGGTCGGCACCGCAGCCAAACCAAGAAGGGAGTCGCCGCAGTGGGCTCCTCTTGCACCTTCAGACCGAAGCCTGTCCTCTGCGGTCCCCAGGCTGGAGCGCCCGGACGTAGCTCGGAGTAGCTCTCCGAGCCTGCTCCCGTGTCTGGAAAAGCCATCTGCACGTTAAAGGGAGAGCGGGAGTGGTCTGTCTTTTTCTTTCGTTCCCACTAATTTCATTTTACATCCTTCCCATGTGCTCTGGGCCTGACCCTTGGTTTGTTTTTGGAAATATCTGCCTTCTGTATTCACAGAAGAATCTGATTTGATTATCTGCAGTCCTATGACTTTGTATGCTCTGTTCAGGTCAGGTTCAGTAATTATTGTCTATAAGTTAATAGCTGTGGGGTTTTGTAACCTCATGTGGTGTCTCAGGCAATGCATTTGAATTCACAATGAACAGTGACAAAGGGTGCTTTGGCCCGTGTGAGTATTAGGTTCTGCACTTGCAGCTCTGTGAGCATTGCTGCTTGTGAGTTCCATGCAAACCAGACCAGGAAAATGCGGGGAAATCTTTTCAGTTCAGAAATAAAGTCTCCTTGGACTCCATGTGACAGGCTGTATGGGAAACTTTCCCTTTATTTCATGCAGCCTCGCTCTGACTGCAACACATGCACATCTAAAACTCTGTGTTGAAAATAATGGGACATATTATGATTGAAGTCCAAAATAATTACTACTATGCGGATTAGAAAAGAAATTATTGTTGAAATATGCTTTTAACCTTGATGTGACAGTATTTACAGAATTGATGTTTCCTGAATCTCTGCAAGCAGTATGTTCCAGGGCTGCTGGACATAATGCGAAAAGACTCTGACGGTTAATGATTTATAGCACCACAGTGTTTCTGTATAAGCTGCAGCCCAATATCTACCGAGTACAGAACATGACCGGGGCAACAGGGAACCAAACCTCATTTAGTTATATGGAAGCCTAAATTGAGCACTGCTTTAAAAATCAACCGGATCTTAAAATGAGTCTTGTAACCAGCTCAGCAGCAAGTGAAAGATTTTGGATATGAGGAGGGTATTTTTGACCAGCTTTAGGCTGTGCTGAAGCTGGGACAGCTGGATTCTGTGCAGCTCCAGCTCCAGGAAAGCACGTGGGAAAAGACATATCCATAATCTGTTAACTGTCCCTGTTTCCTTTTTTAGCTGTTTGGTCTCTTTGGATGCTACATCAGAAACAGTTAAGTTTTTTTTGTTATTTTTTTTTCCTTTTCTTTCCAGCCAGTTTCATTGCAGCCACCCCTTCAGTGCTCTCGAACATGACGCTAGCAAGCAGAAATCTTGCTTCCAAATAATTTGCCAAAAATGGCAAGAAAATGGAAAATTTGAGGTTCTTTGGCATAAAACCATCCATATCCATTCTCATTAGATAAGGTTTGTTGGGTTTTGGTTTTGTTTCCCCTGAAATGAGAAGTTTGTTGACCCACTGGAAACAAGATGTCACAAACCACCCTAACTGACATATAATGGAAATGTCGAGACAAGCTCTCTGTGTTAGAAGGGCAAAAAATATATGTGGGGGAAAACACCTGCACAACTATGGCAATCTTCTGTATGGTGCATGGCTAGCATTCATTCGCACTGTGAAAGCATGGGAAAGTAAACAAGAGACTTGAATATTTTGTTATGAGAGCTTTTCTTACGCGGGTGCTTTCTGCCATGTACCACAAAGACAGGGGGATGTTTACCTAGGAAAGGCTAGATTATTTTGTGAGTAAAATACCAAGGAGAAGGACCAGATCTTCGCCGCGGAAACTCCCTGCACTGTTCAGCCTCCAGTGTGTCTTCAAAGCACTTACCAGGTGCCGCAAGGCAGCATCTATTGACAACGCGCTGTCACAGCCTGCTCAGCCTCTCCCTCTTGGATACACACCAGCCCACTCTGGGTGTATCTCCCAAATCGGAGCCACACATCTTCAAACTGTTTTAACCTGGGCAGAGTCCAGGGATTGTCTCCGATCTGGGTTTCTAGGGACATTTTTGTGGCATGGAGTCTTTCTAGGACTGCTTTCCGAGCTGAGATCCCTGAAGCACGGAGTTGTTCTTTTCCTAAGATCTGCAGCCCTGTCTTCCCCATGATCAGCTCTGTTAGCTTTCCTGCAGGAAAAAGGGTGCCCTGCAGTACAAGCAAATGCCTTCTGATCTCCCTCTCCTGCCTGAGATTTATCTCATCTCCCGCTTTCCCTCGCCCTCCTCCGTTCTTCAAAGCCCTTGGAGAAAAATGTTTCTTTATAATTTTGTTCCTCCTAGTCAAGATCGATGCTGGTGCTGATAGTCCTGCCTGAGCAATCTATTCTGAGACAGAGATGTAGCCACTGCTCAAAAAAAAAAAACCAAAAACCCAAACAAAAAATCAGGGCAAGGACTTATAGCAAATATTCATGAGGGTTTCAATGTACAACAAGTCCGTGATCTCAAAGTGAATTCACAAGCTGTACTTTGATTCCTTGATCCGTGGCACAGAGATACTCACCCCGTGTCTGCACCACAGTAGCTGTGTTTGCAGACAGATTTTTCTGTGCTTTCTAAGCACATCTTGAAGAAGTTTTGGTTTGCTCTGAATAACCAGCCACATCAATAAACCAAACTGTTATACGTCTCTAGTTCTGTGGAAATACAGTACATGCTGGTAAGTCTGACCTACTGGGCGCTATTTAATGCTGTTAAAACATCCCCATGTAGGATTTCTTCTTGGCAAAATCCAGCTTTCTATGGAACACAATGCGTTTGAATCGGAACAGATTGTTCCTCCTCAGTCTATCAGTAAAACCATTGCACTGGCCTGCCGTAGCTGGAAACAGCTCTCTCTAACATCTTTAAGCCAGAAAGATCTGAAGTTGACAAAGCGTTTGTGGCATCTCTTGTTTCTTGCTATTTTTCTCAATAACTAGGCTCTGGGGAAAAGTCTTCAAATCCTTAAACAAGCTGAAGAAAATCACTCCCTCTGATCTGCACTCCTCCGTGGAAACTCCGCACTGCTTGCTCCGCACTCGTCAGTGGAGGAGCCACACGTGGGACATCGATGGCTCTTCCACCGGGCAGAAAGGGCACTGGCTGTGGAAAAGGGCCCAGTGGCTGCACCGGCCGGGAGGAGGGATTTTTGTCTCCTTAATGAAGCTTCATTGGCTTGAGCAAAAGAAAATGTACATTTCTAGAAAAGCCTGGAAGGATGCCTGGTCTGAAAAAATGAATGAGCCTTCCAGATTCTTGTTTCTTCCCTTTCCGAGGGAAAAACTGAGGGATCCGTATAGTTGATGCTTGACCCTTTGCAGGGCAGTGTCAGATGCTGGCCACTCTTTGCTCTTCAAGAATAAGCGTAACTGCTATGATTTGGCACAATATAGGTAAACGTTCGTATTTTTGCTTTTTATGATCTATCGAAACTTTTATACGAAACTTTTATACCGTGAACTCTGAATATAAGTTTGGTTATGGGCCAGTTAAGTACAGCATATACAGCCACTTGGAAACTTTTATTACAAAACACTTGCTTAACTTCTTACTGCACATGTGCCATTAGAACAAATGAATCACAGTAATATTTTGCATCACGGTTGCACCTGGCAACTGAGGATCTTGAAGCATTTACGAAGTAACTAGGTTTACTCCGACTGTATTTCGCTAGCTATCTGTTTTTTCCAATTTGTATAAGATCGCCGTGAATAATTCCTTTTCCAGATTTGAGCTTTTTCCCTTTGTGAGGAGTCCAGTCCAGCACTTGCTCCGCTTCCTTGGTGGTTATCGTAAAGAATTACTGCTGAGCAATTTTTGATCTTTACACTGATCATGCTGATCAGAGGCATAAGTAACTCAATCTGACTAGGGGCCTGATTTCAAGAATCACTGCTTAGTAATATTTACCTTACATTTTTATCTTTCAGTTAGTGTTAGTTTTAAACTAATCTTCATTATGAACTACGAATAAAGAATACTTGCCTAAAATTTACTCTTACGGGAATCCCTAAAATTGAGGCTATATCATGAAAAGGGAACATAGAAAGTGTGCACATTTATGAAATTTTGGAGGTATTTGCATAACAATAGTTATGAAACTTGTGCTGAGAAACCTGAGGCTCAAGCGTGGCACTCTTTTGGTTTTCCTTTTATCGTTTAATGTCATACAGCAGTTTTGTGACAGAGTAAATTTGGAAGAGGCTTCAAACTCGAACTCTTATCACTGGACGGTAGTTCCTCATCTGGAAGAGCTGGAAGGAGAACAGATGCGTACAGAAAACGCACAAGGAAAGGTTTCCAAATCTTTCTGTGCACATCCAGGGCTAGCGACGTGTTAGGGCTCTGCAGGTATTCTCCAGGCAACGCTCCTGCTCCACCACTGAGCTGATCCTCTCACTCTCACTGCTGAAGGAGTTCTTTCATGTTACTTCTCCTCTTTTTCGTCGATGGAGAAGCACAGTCAAAGCACATCATTAAAAACTCTGGAGCACTTGAACATCTCTGTAAAGGAAAAGATGCTGGTTAGTAACAATACCTTACCGCAAAGTGTCATGTACGTATGTGTGACCTTGACATGTATCAGAAACCTCAGAAAGCCATTCACAGTAATGCTTCTCATTTTTCCTGGAGGCAGAGAACATACCGGCAGTTCAGCTTTTAGGAATTGCTTTAAGTCGGGAAGAGTCAATGGACCAAGCTGCATCGTGCTGCAGGTGGGTAAAGCTCCTTTGAAAGAAGCACTCGCTCTTTTCAGTCATTTTGTTCCTGCAGCAGTGAATTTGTTCTGCTGTCCCTGGCTCATGAGACCACCTTCTCTCTTTCTAGTCTCTTTCTCTCTTTCTTTCCCCTTTATGTCTTAATTCACCGCTGTCATGATTTATACTAGCAATACGATGCGCAAGACATGAAAATCTATACATCTATCATACTCCCGTCTGAACACTGGGACATGACATTTCAAAATTGTTTTTTCCCTATACATTTATCATACATTTATTTTTTTTTTCCTAAAGAAGACACTGTCTTCTGTGGATTGAAGCAGGCTGAAGATGGTCCAGCACCTCTGCTATCCTATTTCATGTACTCCATGTGGCTCAAGGGGTAGAGAAAGGTGCAGGAGCACAGCTCTGCTGTGGTTGTCTCTCTGTTCCTTTGGCCAATACTGTGGAGCTAAATATTTTATGATTCTTGTAGAGGCTGAGGTATGTACATTTAGCATGTTATCCATCAGTGGCAATTTGAGGTTTAGTGTAAATGTAAATTGTTCTTTAGGGAAGAGTAAGGATCTGTGATGGCTTGTTCCTGCAACTGGCTGATCTTTATCAGCCTTGTGACAGTCCCACAGGGACAACTGGTTGTAATTAGCTCATTTATTATTGATTCTGTCTTTGGACAATTAATCAGAACTAATCAGGGTTCAGCAGTGTTTTAGAGGTCTGAAAATATGTACATAAGGGCTAGGGATGCCTGAGCATGCTGAAGGAAGCATGAGGTGAACGCTGTCCCAGGAACCGAATGCAGTTCTTCCTCTTTCAAGGTTTGGAAACAGGTAGCAAGTTTTTGAAGATATCTTTTGCTTCCTCGTCCTCCTCGCATCAGTCACAGTGTAACTCCGGGAGAGGCTGTGAACGTAAATGACAAGCCACACTGAAAGCAATGGTTCTTAAAAAATTTCCAGCCCAATCTTAGATCTTTCTTCCCTAGTCACTCCCTCTGCAGGCAAAGTCCTGCCTCTCAGAAGCTGTAAGGCACTGGAGCCTGAAATTAGCTGCGTGATCTTATTACTGCAGCCTTTGTGCTTTTTTTCCCACACATCCACATATTGGTAGTTACTCTTGTTCTTTATAATTTAATTTTAGACATAACATAATCTTGTTGGAGTAAATGCCTGTGTCTCTTTGTGTTTGTTGGGTTTTTTTATAAAACATGAACTGTAGTGTCTAGATGCTAGGCAAGAAAGTTAGTGTAGTGTAAGGACCAGATATAAACATACTATAAAATCCCTTAACGCTTTTAACATCTGTTAAAAATGGTCAAAAATTTTGACTGGAAAATGAAAGTCTTTGACATAACTGGGATCTGGTTAGAAATAGTTTTTCACAGTGCTAGTTTTTTTTTTTTTTCTATGTGGAGTTTCTGAACATAATGGAAATTTATATTTTGTTTCCACTGGTATCTGTATGTTTTAGAAACGAAACCTTTTTTTTTAAAATGTAAATAGGTTTTTGAGTTCAGAAGATAAGCCATCATCTGTCTTCATTTTAGAGTGTTTCTTGCAAAAGTTTTAAATGCATATTTTTCATGAAAGAAATTGCCTCCTCTTCTCCCCACTCCCAACTATTTTTGTCTAACTTACACTTGGATTGGAAATATCCTGAAAAAATAATTTGTGATTTTGCAGGCAGTGTGATAGATAATTTGGAAAGGAAAAAGACCGACAACTGACTAATGCTATAAAAATACAATAATGCGAAATGCTGACTATCTCCTGGATGTGTATTAATTCTGTTTGTATTAGATCTAAGCTAAGTACTAATTTTATTAGCAGCAGTATGTCTAAAAGTCAAGTATATAGCAATGTGGAACAAGTCAATGTCTGTTATTGGAACAAGAGTAATTAGCGGAGTAATTAATTGAACCATGCTTGAGTATTTTTTCAGTCAAGGTAGTTAAACTGAATACATTGTTCTTTATCTCATCACAACGAATTGTTCACACAATGTATATGTTACATTCTGCCACTGACGTATGGATTCTACCTCATGTCATTAATACAGAGGTTAATATCCACAATTAATTAAATAGCTTTGGCACACTATCTCATCCAAGTCAATAAGCAGGACCGAATATAATTTGAAGATTCAATGCGTTCTCCTGTGTGTTCAAATTTTTGTCTGAAGGAGGTGGAGATGCCTGGGAGAAGGGGCTAAAGTTTTGTTGGACTTCTCCCATTTTTGAGTTAAAGTATCCTGGCGTGTAATCAAGACTGAGGCATTGGTGCATTATGAAATTATTGCCAATGACATGTAGTATTTGAGATTAATTTAGCCATAAGTCTTGCTGTCTGAAAGATTTAAGAGTAACATTTTAAATTAGAGTCCCAACTATGCATTGAATTTAGATTTAATACGACAGTTATTTGTTCTGCTAATAAAAGCCCCATTGCATATTAAAAACATATTAATTGAGGACTAACACAGATGTAGTAGATTTAGAAATCTTCGATGAAAGCATTTTAAAGCATCAGTTGGTGTTTATGATTACTGTAAATATATTAACAGCATTAACATGACCATCTACTTATAAATCTAGCAGGTTTTCTCCAATTAAGAACAGAATGCTTCTGGTACTATGGCCGGCCATCTCAACCGAGCTTTTTTATACGGTGTTTAAATTATGGCATTTTCACTACTGTTTGTAGGTGCGGCCACTGCAGACGTGCAGTCGCTTTGCTGGTCTGTGGAAGGAAACTGGTAACTGTGCACAGACCGTGAAGACGATGTACAGAGAGTGATGCCTCCTTCCAAAACAAAGGTATTTCAAAACAGACACTTCAGTCTCTTCTAGAAGCCTCCAGGTGTTTGTATATTTGCACGTGCATAGTGATTGCGTCACTCAAGTGGAGTGGTCGTATGCAGAAAGTTGCTACAGCTTCATTGCAGCATGGCGTAGGTCAGCCTGGGGCGTCCCACTGCCCTGCCTCAGCGGCATCCTCTGTGCTCTGGAGGGAACATAATTAATCCTAGGGATAGCTGTCAGTATTGAGTAGTTCATAATTTTCTATGAAGTATCCCCTGGGGAAAGTCTCTGGCGGTGCTAACTGAGAAGGTAAGGCCAACTGGAGCTGTTGGTGGAGTCTTTTTGTGGACTGTGCTAAACTGATGTCCTGTGCTCCTGTTCTCGTGGGTTTGGATGATGTGGTTTATGACCCAACTTGCGGAGGAGTGGCTGACAATTTTGACCTCGCAGGCCTCTTGCTGAGGGATACCTTAGCTTGAAGCCTGCTGGAAGGAAGGAAAGGGAAGACAACATCTCCTCCAGAAGATCTTTTCATGGGAGATCAGGGAACGCTACAGGCATTGGAAGGTGTGGGATAACGTTTTCCTTCGGTGTGTGTATGCTCAGTTTTTTTAGTTGGTTGGCTTTTTTGTGAGATGGCAGTCAGTGTGAAGGAGGATGTGCTTTGCCAGTGCAATAGTCTTCTGCTTTTCTTTTAACTTTTAGGGAGGTAAGAAGAGAGCAACCTATATGGCTGTGCTATGCTACTCTGGCTCCAGCCAAACTTGTCCTCTGCTTTCCACCTTGCACAAAAAGTAGTCCTCTCTGGCTCAGCAGCACCCTGTCCTATAGTTCTCCTACTGCTCCCGCTCAGTAAGCTGTGAGCCAAAGTCTGGAACGCACCAAATTTGATCTGATGACAGCAATGTTCCCTAGCGCCGTGCAAGACACTGGGCAGGCAGTACACCTGGTCTTGCCTTGAGGGCTGTAATGCAGCCTTGTAGTAGGATCTAGTCAGGATGTATTATTATAAATCCTTATCATGTTTATTTCACTTTTCATTCACGTTCCTTCCAATCTTTTGATACTTAGCCTCGGGGCAGATTCAGCTATATAACCAAAGATGCAACTTTACATTGAATTAATGTGTATCTCTTTGCCAGTTAAGAAGTTAACAAAAAAGGAGTAGGTGTCACTATTTTGCTTATGGTGGGAATTTGACGACGCACTGAACCAAGCACAACACACTTCCAGAATCTTAACTAGTCTGATTGCACCGTCGACACTGTTATTTCGACAGTCCCGCTCTCCGGCATCTGGCATAATTGGAAGCAGCAGCCAGCAGGTATCAGATGTCAGTATGAATTGTCTCCTGCTGCGTGAGCACTGACTATGAAATTGATTTGCTGTCTTTTTTTATGCAGTTTTGTAATGAAAGTAACGTAAAGTCCCAAACAGACAAATTCCATATTTGTGTACATACAGTTAAAACAGGCATATGTATAAAAATTAGAGAGGGGAAAATATATCAACAGGAAAGCAGCACAGCACCATCAGGCCCTGCTTCCTCGCAGGCGGTTGTGGTGGCTGTCCCCACTGTGTTTCTGAAGACGCTGAGCTAAACCAATAGCTGGAAACCAATTTCTTTGGGTACTTGTATGGATCAAAAGCATAAAACATGAGAAAGAAGAACCCTTCAGTGAGTGAATTTATATCTTTATTTTACTCTCTGGCGATAATAAGGCAAGAGCGAGACACTGTGGAAAATAAGCCTCCAACCTGGAGCAAATTTTCCCCTGATTTGCCATCAGGATGATCGAGACCCTTCAGATGAGAAAACTGGCCTGAGCAAAGTCAGTGACAAACTTCTGTTGATTTACTGTAGCCAGGATGTTGCCTTAGGGCACATCAGAAATAAACAACTGTCTCTCAGCGCCTTCGAGATGCTGTCATACAGAAGAATTGCACCCATATAAAGGTAACGTCTGTAGGACTGGGATCTTGACCACCAGTTTGAGGAACTCTAAGGGAGGATTGGACCAGGTATAAAAGCTGTGCCATCATCCCTAGCCTTGAGAAAAACCTTTGAGCACTCCTTAGGGGTTGCTGACATCTCGGTGATGGCAGTCGGAGCATGGGAGGCCAGGCTTCGCTGGCAAGAACTGGTGCCTCTTCTCAAGCAGGGTGACAACTGGCTATGAAACAACTGTGTTTATGGTTCTCTTCCTCTGCTTGAGGCAATACTTGGCTTTGATACAAGAAGGCTTAATCAGCTCCTACTGTAATCAAATTATTTAGAGATTTTTCAAAGACCAAATTGCAACAAGTCCCCTTCCTAAGAAGTCAGGGTCAAAAATATTTTTAGAAAAATCAGCTTGAGCATTGATTACTGTGCGTGGCCGCCTTTCAGACAAGTGCAATGGAGAAAAACGTTCCCAACATCTGGCTCAGTGGGGCCCAAGTCCAGTGTTTAATTGTGTTTTTGCTCTGACACCCAGTTGCATAGCAATAAGGGGGAGCAGATGATACAATAATCTATATATAGGATAGGTGGGGCCAAACCTCTGACTGGAGGCCAGCTAGTCTGGTATTCCAGTCTCGGTGCTGACACGAAGGCAGCCGGCAACCTTCGGCGGGTCGCTTGAAGTTCTTCCTAAATTTCAGAACCTCTGTTGATGAGGGACCGGTCTGTAACTGTCTTGGGATTGACAGTTGTCATAACATGATACAACAGGCCATTTCATACACAGGCAGATCACGGGTGCCCAGAAAAACTTTCCCCCTATCCTGGATAAGCACAAGATAATTCAGAGGGAGCTGGCTACTCTGCTCAGAGGGCAGTTTGCCCACAGAAGCAGCAATATACTGCAGTTTTCTTGCCTGCAGAAGCAACCAGCTGGTCATTTGAGCAGCTGGTCCCCTTCTTTCTCCCCATGCAAGGCGCAAGCAAGGGTGCTTTGGCTCCTCATGATGCCTGGACTGCTTCCTTTCCTCAGCCACCTCCCGCCCTAGGTAACACCTCTCTTTCCCTATTTCTGAGGCCAGGTCTGATTCCAACAGCAAGACTACAATCAGATGCTTACACTGTCTGACAGACCTAGGCCCTTTTCCACAGAACCAGAGTTTCCGCCAGCTTTTAACCCTATGCTTTGACCCCAAGGATGAGTTGTAATCCCACCTGCAAGAGGCTGCTGTTACAGGAACGCTCTCCCGCACCTCCCTCCCCGGAGGGACACGGTAGAAAGAAATCCTCCCACCTCCGTGACGAAGAACTGTGTGGGCTTGCTCAAACACAGGACGCTGCTGACTCAGCCAGCCCAATTTGCCATTATGTTCTTCCCCTCATTTTCTTGTGAAGCTTCCCTAAGGAGTGCAGACCTCCAGCAGCAAGGCGGAGGAGGAAGAGGGCTCTACTGTTTTTCCTGCAACTGCAAAAAATAGCGTGTTTTACTAGGGAAGCTGTTGCCTACTGCTCTGGATGTCATTGAAATCAGGAGAGGAACAGGGACATGACCCAACACCGTTTCCTCTCCTGTGTTAAGGAAGAAAAGTCCCATCATTTATTTAAAGGGTGCTGTCACCAGAGTCAACAAAAATTTTCATATTGATATGTTAATTGGTGGAGGAAAGAGGAATCCTGCAAGAACGACACACAAATCTGGATAAATTAAACAACAGTCTAACAGCGGTGCATTTTATAATGCATTTAACAGATACTTCCAAGCTGTGTCCCTCCGGTCTGTTTCCTTCCCTTCATTGTTGTGCTGTGGAGGCGAGTGAACAGTAACGCTGGGCATCACGGTTTCCGAAAGCCTGCTCCCACTCCTCCCCACAACACATTGCTGTCATTTTACAGTGACTTTTCTTGCTTTCCAACTTCACCAGACCCCTGATGGGGATCCAATAACCTGCATTTCTCAATAGAAGTTGAATAGCGAAATCCAGTATTGTAGGTGAAGTCTCTTCCAGAAGTGGCCCAGAAGGATCCTAGCGTGCTTTCTCTCACTTCTCTCAGGCGACTGTTCAGCTTTAGCTGCATTTATTTCCTCTGGTTTATTTCTCTCAAAAAGAATAGGCCAGTTTAGCCCCTCACTCCTGGACTCTTTTAAAGAGACATTTCAGAGGGATTAGTGTAAGCAGCATGGTTAGAATCCTGTCTGCTGCTTGCTGAAAACTTACCCTTCAGCTATTGTTTTAGTAGCAGTAAAACTTTTGCAACTGCATGACTTTTTTGGAATGTTTTACTGTTACCTTTGTAGCAAGTGTTGCAGCATATGCACGTTTGCTGTCAAGTTCCTCTAGTAAGCATTTGATTTTTAGTGACACGAATACGACACAAATGGACATGAGAGCCTGGCTGTTGGCTCAGTCCCTCAGTGCCCTTTTGTTCGTGTCTGTGACCTGGTCACGAAGTACATAAGTTTCCTGCTGAACCACATGCAGCTGCCTGGCTGAAAAGCATGTGAGAGCTTTATTTGTCCTGCCTGCAGCCCCGGATCTTGGAACTGGCTCCCAGATCCCTCCTGGAGTGGAGGTGGGTGATATCACCGTGCAGCCTTCCCAAGGATCTTGGCCTGCCTGGAATCCGCCGTCAGGGATCTGCGGGGCATTACAGCCTGCGTTTCAGTGTACTGCTCCAAATAAACCACCCCAGTAAGGCTCTGGGCTCCCTGGGCCTTCAGAGCAGTGCCACTCATTTTTGTCAAGGAGAACAGAGGTAAGTGACAGGCAGGGAACATAAACTGAGTCTTGACTGGTTCAAGTTCTTTTTCTAAATTTATTTTAACAGATTTACACACCCCCACGCCCCCCACCCCCCTTGGAATCCCTTATGCTGTCAGGAAAACCGTTCAGACCTGTTTTCCTGTTTTTTGCTGATAGGAAAGACCTAAAGATCTGTCTTGATCCAGACGCTTCTCGAGAGGGCTGCAGCGCTTTGCATGCCACCCACAGCACACCAGGCACACAGCCTGTGGTCAGAAGGAGCCCAGAAATGTTTGGGTCGTGCAGTGGTCTGCAGGTCTGGGGCACCTGGCAGGTGGGTGGACAGTTTTGCCTACGAGCAAAATGCAGCTTGTTCTGCAGCTGCCCGGCGCAACCTCAGGTGCCCAAATGGCAAAACGGTGTGTTGCTGAGATGGCACAGATGTTTATTAACGAGTCTGTCAAGAGTTTCATGTCCTGAAGTTACACCTCTGCCACCAGGTGTCCGACAGCACACCCTGGGGCCCAGGCCTCACTGAGGTAGGTGAGCAGAGTCACACTCCTTGGTACAGTGTATGTAGTCCCAGGACAAGACGAGGTTACAGATACAGGCAGAAGAAAACGTGAAAAAACACCAAACCATAAAAACAGTTTACGCACTTCTCAACAGCCTTAAGTGAAATGATATAATTTCCCAGTACATCCAGTTGTTTTGCATGTCTGTTTTCTTTCTCAAGCGGGAGTTTGGTTTTGCTGTTCACATTCCCCCGAAGTGATCCATGCCTCCCTTTACCATCTCCCAGCACCCAAGAGCACCCAAGAGCACCAAGCTCATCCAAGAGCACCACTCTTCCACCTCCTCACGTCTTCGGTTTTCTTACATCCCCATTTCAACACTAGCTAGTGATCACATGAGAATGCAATATTAGGAAACCATTTGGTATATTTTTAGCGGTGCTCGAGCTGAAGAAGCAGTGATAAGGGAGGAGTGCCAGCCACATGTGACCAACCAGCTGTCTGTGGCCCACATTTTGGAAATCACTGATTCAAGTAACTGGCAATAGGTTATGGAAAGCTTCCCTTTTAAATTGCTATTTCAAATTGACCCCAAACTAAACACGGTAGGAAGGCCGTCTTGGCTATAAACAGCCTTACAATGTGTGAGCAGTCTTCATCCAGTTTCTTTGTCTCTTAATGGAAGAGAAAGACTTTAATTGGAAGGGAGTATCTTTTGTGCTTCTTTAGCTGCAGGAGCAGCCGAAACATTGCTACCGCCAGGGTGGAGAAGCTGTGTGGCTGTTGTGTTCTTCTTCCCCACTCTTGGGCGCTTGGTCAGACTGTGCTAAGTGCTGAGGTCTTGTCCTCTGTCCTGTGGAGAGAGGGGAAACCATCATGCAGGTCTAACTCCATAAATCTTAATGTGACAGCCATGTAAGAAAAAACCCCCCACATTAAACCTGTGAATCTTCTTCCTTCTCCAACCCGCCGTCACGCATATCTGTTGGCTATGACTTCCAGCTCACCTCCTTTCCTGTCTTCTTAACTGCGAGTATTTTAGGAGCCAATAACTTCTTGTCAGCTGGCACCAATTGCTATACATGCATCAAAGGCAGCCGCCTGCTAGAGTTCTGCATGCTTCTGGGGTTGTTTAACTGCACGTATGGGTAGATTTTGCATTCCTTCTATGTCGCCCATCTGTGAAATCCCCTGCACCGAATTCAGCCAGGCTTGCTTTATCACATTCCTTCCCTGCCAGCCTAGCAACCTGTTCCCGTCTGGTCCCTGTCCCACCAGGGAAGGGGGGACTGTGTCTTTAATGTGCGTTGCCTGGCTTCTTATGATTTTCAGCCTGATTTCTCCTGCTGTCCCTCAGACCATCTCCGAGCCCAGCAGAAAGTGGGGACAGGACCCTTCCAGGCCCCAGAACATGCAAGGGGAAGGGTGACGAACAACTCCTACGTGCTAGCCCCCCCCAAATCCCGAAACTGATAATCAGCCAGGTCTGCTCATGGGAACAAGACCCCAGCCTCCAGCTGACCTGGGGAAGCAACCAGAGCAGCTAGGGCTAGTGCCACTCCGTCCTAGTGTGAGATTTAATCCCCCCTTGTAGATCTGAAGCCTTTGCCAAGCTTCCTGCTCTGCATTGTCTGCTGGGGAGGTGACAGGCACCATGGACCAGCCGTGATGGACGTTGTGGGACTGAGTTCCTGTGTGTTTTGGCTGGAGCCATTTTGATTCCAAAGAAATGCCCCCAGCAACAATCTTTCAACCTCCAGGGAGACTATTTATTTTATTTTTTTGGGAATGCATTTTGTAAATCACTCCGGTGATGGCAAGTTTATGTATTTGGATGGCAAATTTATGTTGCGCTATTAGTTTCAAGGAAATCCAGTTGAGTTGTGTGGATTTTGGACTCTTGACCTTTAAGCAGAATGAGTTTTTTGAAGAAGTGTGAAGTAACCTGTTCACCTCCATGAGGTGCACTCTGCTGAATGAAAATGTTTTCTGCAGAGACACAGGAGATGTGAGGGGGTGTGAACTCCTGCATTCATCTCAGTCAATGGTGCCTCCCTTCCCAACCCACTGCCAGTGCTTGGGACACTGTACTAAGCCCTGACCTGGTGCATTTTCAGTCTCACACTCTGTGTTTTGCAGAAGCTACCAGGAAGGTGGAAAGGGCTGCATTACTGCTGGCTCCCATGAGGAATGACGGAGTCACCGCCCTCACTGGATGGGACTCAGGGCAAGGGTTGCCCAGGTCCCGCTGAGGACGGGGAAGAGGAGGGGAGAAGAAGAAGGTGACCATTTTCTTTGCCTCGGACCTCGGTAAGGCTGGGAGCACGGCTGTGCCGCTCCAAGTCCTGTCCCTCTTCTCCTCCCCTGCCACCCCTTTGCCCTTTCCCCAGACCTCCCCTGCCTCCCTGCACAGCTCCAGACTTCTCCCCCCTCCCTGGCACGCGTGCTATTTTTTTAGCTTCAGTGCCATCTAAGTTTTCTGCTCTGCTGGTTTGTTTTCTCTCAAACTACAAACTCCTTTGACAGAGGCAGACCATGACAACATGCCTTGCTCCTCTTTCCTTTTTTTCCCCTGTTTTCTGCCAATGGTCAGGTTTGCACTGACATTGGCTGGTTGCAGGTCAGGTTCAAAGGCATCAAGCACTGTCTGAACATCCCCTTGAGCTACCAGCTCTTGTGAAAATGAGTAGTCTAGAAAACCTCTGTGACTGCATAGAGTAATCCACTTTATGGGTGAGCTCCTAGGGCTGGCAGACTTCTCCTTTAATACGGGGTTTCCTATATTTTAGCCTGAAATCCTGCATCCTGTGGTAAAGGACAGGCTTACTAACTCCTGTGGCATGTTTTCAATAAATCATGTGGATTTCTAGCCTGAAATACGGAAAATAGTCCCACCCTACCCTTTTCTTCACATCTTCCTTGATTGTCTTGGAGCTGCTACCTTGCCCTGCAAGCAGAGGTGGTTGGTTATAAGGTGGCAACAGGGAAAAGAGGGTACATGACCGGTAAGTGGGGAGCTGCACAGAGGAGAATGGCTGCGGCAGTGGGGTGGGAACATCCAGCTTTTAAAAAATGCTGATCTTAAGGATACTGCTTCCCATTTTATTTCTCAAAAATTAACAGATGCCATAGAGCAGTTTGTGAGTGTGTTAATTGATTAAGATCCAAATGTGGAGGGAGAGACAAGAACCATAGCCTCAGTTTGCAGCCACTGAAACTGCCCCCCCTTTGTTGTACATTCTTCTTAGGAGCCACTTACATAAATGTCCCCAAATCTGGCGTACACAACCTACACTGACGCCCACAAAACTCCCAGTCGTTGTGAGCATGTGCATTTTAAAGCCTTTGTAAAACTGAATGTTTAAACAAAGATGAGCTTCTCCACTGTAATTGTGGGGGAGAAATTGTTCTGCTTGAGTCAGGGCGCACATCTTTAGCCTATTTAATTCAGCATCAGCTTGAATGAGACTCTGCTAATTGACAGCAACCAAGGCTCTGGCCTTTTTTTAAGGAACTAGGGGTAAAGGGAAACAATGGGCAGTGGCTTAAAATTCACACTACCCAGCTCCTGTGTGTTTTCAGAGTACAGCAGTCATAAGCCATCACTTGATGAATATGGCCTGAAGTGATACAGGCAACTTAACTGTAATTTTTTGCTGTGTTCTGTTTGGATTTATTTCCTAGTCAGTCAGGTGGGACACCCTGTAGATTAAGACTTAGCACACACATTTTGAATCTGTAGACTAGTACTTGAGGTGAAATAGGAATTGCTTTATGTTTCAGAGCAGTAATGGCCTGAATTGCCAGAAATAACCATAATAACAAACTGCTTGTTTCCTGAGTCAGGCACATAGTGCAAACAGTCGTAGTCTTGGTGCACCAACGCTCTCCCTGTTTTTTAATGAAAATAACAGGGATGGGAAATGGTCCAAGAAGAGTTTGTTCCCTTGGCTTGTCTTGATATTCTTTTTAAAACTGTCTGCTGCTATGAAGAAATATAATTACAGAACCATTTAAAATGTGTGGGTCTTCTTAGGAGAAGAGTGGATGGGTTGTGTGTAAACACGGAGCTGCACACAGCACGTAGGCAAAACAAAAAGCATGTGGATGCTGAGATTTCTGTTTTCTGGGAGGTCTTTGGGTGACTCTCCTAATTTTGTTAGAGCTGTTATATAGAATCGGACTTTCCAGCTGACAGCCCCTCCCTTACTTGCTTGTCTCTCTCAGACATCCTCCCCTCTTGTATCTACCTTCTTGCAAGCTGGTTTATCCTGTCACTTGCTTCACAAGGACTTTTCAGGGTGCTCTGCTCAGATCAGCAGCCTGGGCGGGTTTGGAGAAGCCTGCCAGCCTTCTGAAGAAGAGTTCACATCAGAGGAATTCATTGCATTCCTGTTCAAAGTCCTCACCTTGTAAGAAAGTCCTCTCTGGCTCTGTGGCTTTCCTTCTTCCCAGGACCTTCTGCATTCCTGTCTCGCATCATGCATTGGCTGTGAGAATTCCCTCTCTGAACCACTAAAACACCTGTAGCGGTCTGCTTAGAAAGGCTTATGAAGGCACCAATAAAGTACAGGCAGGACCACCCAGGCCTGCATCTCTGCTGACAAATGTAGGGCCTAAAATTGTGGTAGCAGTGATGGAGATGGTAATGAATCATAGAATCATAGAACAGCTCGGGTTGGAAGGGACCATCAAAGGTCATCAAGTCCAACCCCCCTGCGGTGAACAGGGACACCTTCAACTCGATCAGGTTGCTCAGAGCCCCATCCAGCCTGGCCTTGGATGTTCCCAGGGATGGGGCTT